>OVBL01001059.1:600000-788609 GCA_900406555.1 Pseudoturritis turrita | reverse complement strand
TCGTTCCAAGACTCGCTTCTTTACTCCCTCTCGAACAAGGCCCACCGCAAAATTATCGGAGGATTCCCAAGTAAAGACAGATATTGGGGATTATTTCTTCTTTTGCCCATTTCCGAAGCTTCGGTTGGTGCAGATTGGGTTAAAAATTAGGACCGATGGAGAGAAATCGGTAGCCGATCTGTAGCTTTACGAATTTTTTGTTTTGTTGAATATATCGTGACTTCCGCTGTTTGTTGGTTTTGCAGTTCCTAACCCGATCCCAACGTGTCCTCCAGACGTAGTTACACTTCGCGAGACTCTTTCCGGAGAGTGTGATTGGCAAAGAGATTTTACTCTTCAAAGAGTAGAGAGAGCGCGGGCTCAATACTTTGGATATTATTCTCCGAGCTCAACTTCTTCGTCTTCCCCCACCAGTGCAAGGAGATCCATGGGAAAGCGATCGTCGGTTCGTGAGAGGATGGAAGCCGAAACCCGAGCCATGATGGAGCAAGCGGAGATTGGTCGAACTGAAGTTTTCCATGAGCAGCTAAGTGCTGCCCTTGCTTTTCCCTCAGGCGACTCGTCCGTAGAGTCGTCCGCGCTGGCTCCGTCCATCCCCAATGCGAGAGGAGATTGTGTTGGATCTTAGGCGATTGGATTTGCCTCCGGTCATCGCAGAAAGGGTAAGGCGTGGCCACAGCGAGGACGCAGATCAGGTGAAGCCAGCCCGGAGGCATGCCGCGACAAAGGACAAAGGAAAGCCTCATAAGGATGAGCTCCTAGACGCAAAAGGCGTAACGCTCCGGTTTGGATGCCGAGCACGAACTACCTTCGGAGCCCGTATCTCTGCCGTTTGCTTTGAAATGGTTTGCGATGACGCATCCGCAATCTGCTACTCTTTTCTCAAAATTCTTTCTAAGGGGATTGCTTCCCTCCTCCCGATACTCTATCTCGGAGCAAAGCATATGCCGACATGTCTCGTCGTGGTACTAAGGTAACTCGCATCGTCCTTCCTTTATTCTTCTTTGTTAAAAATGCGATGTCTAACCCTTTTCTTTCCGTTCAGTTCCTGGCCTCTATCAATAAAATGACGCTCGCTATGAGGCGGATGCCCGAAAGAATGCGAGGAGGGCTGAGCGTGCGCGGAAAGTGCCCGAAGAGCTTCGAACCAAGCTTGACGAAGCTGAGCGCGAGCGTGATGCTGCAACGGAGAGAGCATCAAAACAGAAAGCAGAGTTGGAGGCCGAGATGGAACTCCACAGAAGAGGCGCGGTCGAGCCGATGACAAGATTCTTTATCTAGAGTCTTCTCGGGTTTGGCAGGAGGCTCAGGTTGCCGAGCTTCAAAGGATGTTAAGCTCAGAGAAGGCCATGACCGACAAGAAGGTCAAACGGGTTGAGAAGGTGGCGATGCGCATAATGGCCAAGAAATTTCAAGCTTAAGTTGATCGAGCCAAGGAAAAGGTTAAGAGCTTGGCGGGTCGTCGAAAACTAACGTGGTTGACCTTGCCCAAGTTGACGGCAACCTTGAACTCCTTGCACTGCTTCGTGTGACGAACCACCTTCGTTGGACGCCGAAGTCGAGAAGCTCCAGGGATGGAGAGCAAGGTACGCTGGCGCCGATGACGAGTTTGATAGGTTGGTTGCCGCATTGGGCAACGAGTTAGTGGTTTTGTCGATCTCCGAAGATTCGGCCGACGTTACGCTTGGTAACGAGTCTGTCGAAGCATTAGCGGCGGATGTCGGCGTTTGTGATTTCTCGTGATCCAATAGGGGCACTCCTAGTTTGTCTTCGCTTGGTTTGAAGAGGGCCTCGGAATCCAAGACGACAACCGACTCCTCCGATGATGATGATGGTGTATCTTCAAGGGGTAAGATATGATGATGATGGGGATACGCCCAAGACTGTGGCTTGGTCTATTCTATTTATACTTGATGTTATTTGGACATAGTGCCTGGATGGCTTTATCCGTATCGACTTATTATGTATGCCTTTGTGGCTTTTTGTTTTTGTTGTGTTGTTTCCTTGTTTTCGAAACTCGTTGCTTGAATGCTTTTTATCCAAGGAGGATTGATTTGTTTCGCTATATCTTGTGTTACTGCCAAAGATTCATTTGTTGGGCTTTAAGATGGTCATTCCAATTCCCGGATATGTTAACGTAAACATATCCGCTCCGATAATTAGAATAGGTGTTTCGACCAACGATTTGTTTGCTGGGTTTTCAGATGAACATTTCGGTTTACGGGTACGCTACCGTAAGCATATCCGCTCCGACAAAGAACACGAACTACTGTTGCGACCAATGATTCGTTTGTTGGGTTTTAGGATGAACATTTCGGTTTACGGATACGCTACCGTAAGCATATCCGCTCCGACAATGGACATGTAGTACTGTTATGACCAACGATTTGGTTGTTGGGTTTAGAATGAACATTTCGGTTTATGGATACGCTACCGTAAGCATATCCGCTCCGACAATGAGCACAGACATTTGTATAGCGCGCGCTTTTAATCTGCTAGGATGTAATAGTTTGATCCATAAAGGATGTAGTAGTTCATTCCTGTGGCCAGCAGGAACGAGGATGAGATGAGTTGTCTGTTTAGTTAAGACTTCGAGCAATCCGCAAAGGATTCGAATGTGATGTCTGTTTCTGTTAAGGTTTTAGTAACCTGTGAAGGTGTGATATGATGAACATAGCTTCTCGAAGCTTTCGTTAAGTTGACGTAGAGCCTATTACGAAGGTGGGAGTATACGTACCCACCCCCCTTTTTTAAAGAGGGGGCAGCTGAACCCATCCGAAGATGAGCTGCCTATGTACCCTTTGCAGGGATCAAGCCGCCTCGTAGTTCGTGTGAAGTACCTTAAGGATAGTACTTCTTGAGATGCATCACATCCACGATCTTGGAACGTCATTCATGTTGGCGAGTTCGTAAACTCCGGGTCGGACTACTTTCGTGATTCTGTACGGTCCTTCCCAGTTTGCTCCAAGTTTGCCAGCGTTCCGTTCTGCTGTATTCTGAAAAACCTTCCGTAAGACTAGGTCTCCTTTGTAGAACTGTTGATTTAGAATGTGAGAGTTGTAGTATTTTTTCGCTGCATTCTGGTAGTTTTGAATTCGTATCAAGGCTTGGTCTCTCCTTTCATTGATCAATTCCAACTCATCAAGCATTAATAAGTGGTTAAGCCCTTCTTATTCTGGGAGTAGTCTTCGGCGGACTCCTGGAAAATGTACTTCCGGTGGAATGACGCATTCTGTCCCGTAAACGAGAGCAAATGGAGTTTCGTTGGTTGCTCATCGCAGTGTCGTCCTATGGGACCATAATACTCCTTCTAGTTCGTCAGCCCACCGTCCTTTCTTTTCTTCAAGATGTTTTTTGAGACCGTCTAGAATTGTCTTGTTGACTGCTTCCCCCTGGCCGTTTCCTTGTGGATATCTCGGGGTGGATTTGCTTAGTTGGATCTTCCACTTCTCGCAGAAAGCTTCGAACCTTGTGGAGATGAACTGCGAACCATTATCGGTGACGATTTCGTATGGGACTCCATGTCAGCATATGATGTTTTTTCATACGAAACTTTTGACTTGTGCGTCCTTGATGCTGGCATACGAATCAGCCTCCACCCACTCCGAAAAATAGTCCGTCAGGACCAGTAAGAATCGTTTCTGCTTCGAAGGATGCAAAGATCCAACAATGTCCATGGACCATCGCATGAATGGATAAGGTGAAGATATCGAGGAGAGCATCACGGTTGGCTGATGAATCATTGGTGCATGACGCTGACATTTCTCGCATCTGGATGAGTACTTCTCGCAATCTTGTATCATGGTTGGCCAATAATAGCCATGTCGTTTAATTTTTATCGCCTAGGCTCATCCTCCCGAATGGTTACCACATGACCCGCTATGGACTTCCTCCATTATTGTTCTGGCCTCCTTTCCTTCAACGCAGGCGAGTAATAGCCCTGAGAATCTCTATTTGAAAACATTTTCATCGAGCAAGATGTAACGAGCCGCTTGTGCCCGAAGCTTTTGAGCCGCCCATTTATCAGAAGGTAATATACCATCGCAGATGTGTCCGCACATGCTTCATCCATCTCGTCAAGCCACCCTTTGTCGCAGCCGTATGTAATTTCCATACATGCTTCATCCATCTCGACAACTTCAGTTTCGTGACGTGGGTCGACATTGGAAGGGAAGGGAGTTAAATCCTCGTCCATAGCCGTTGCTTCTTCTTCAACATCCACGGGATTTTCGTCCACGTTGATTTCGCCTATTTCCATTTGAGATTCGGATCCCTTGTCTGCCGCGTATGCCTTATCCTGGACCTTTGAGTCGTTGGTTATTCCTTTTGTTCGTCATCGTCGTCCTCAGCATTGTCCGGTGCACAGATATTCTCCCTTGCATTCCTGGCTGCTTGAGATCGCGTAACTACACTCACTGTTTCCGAAAGATTGATACTCGGGCGCTCGATGAATTCCACCGGAATAACTCGCTTCAAGTCCGGATCAGAAGTGGATGCGAGAGCAGCCAGTGCATCAGCCGAAGTGTTTTCTCCCCGCGGAATGCGTGTGAGCGTGAATTCTTTGAACTGCGCTGCTAAGTCTTTGACGACCTTTAGATATGCTTCCATACGATGGTCTTTAGCTGCATATTCTCCGCTGAACTGGTTTGCAACGAATTGTGAATAGCAGAACGCACGAATGCTGTTAATCTTAAGTCCTTGTGCGAACTTCATTCCGGCAATGAGGGCTTCGTACTCTGCTTCGTTGTTGGAGGCACGAAAGCCTAGGCGGAAAGATTGTTCAAGTATCTAACCCGTCGCTGACGTCAGACGTATCCCAACTCCCGAGCCATTTTTGGATGATGAGCCGTCAACGTGGAGCTGCCAAGTCGAATTCGGGTTTCTTTCAGCGAGGCTCTCCTCCGAAAGTTCGATCAAAAAATCGGCGATCACCTGCGACTTTGCCCAAGTCCGGCCGCGATACTCGATGTCGTATTCGCTGAGCTCGATAGCCCACTTGGCCAATCTTCCGGATTGACTTGGGCTATGCAAAATGGACCGTAGGGGGAAAGTGCTTAGGACCACGATGGAGTGTGATTGAAAGTATGGCCTTAGTTTTCTGGCGGACATGACAACTGACAAAGCCAACTTCTCCATTTGTGGGTATCTTGTCTCAGCGTCGGTGAGAGTCTTGTTGACGTAGAAAATTGGTTTATGCTCGCCCCGTTCGTCTCGAATGAGTACTCCGCTTACTGCAGTGGTGGAGATTGCAGTGTACAAGAAGAGCGGCTCTCCCACGACTGGCTTTGCAAGCACCGGGGGGCTGGCAAGGTATTTCTTCAACTGCTGGAAAGCTTTTTCGCACTTCTCTGTCCATTCGAATTTTTTGTTTCCTCGCAAAGTGTCGTAGAACGGCAAGCATTTATTGGTGGATCGCGAAATAATCTGTTGAGTGCGGCCACCCTTCCAGTCAGTTTCTGCACTTTGCGTTTCGATTTTGGGGAAGCCATCTGGATAACTGCGTCAATCTGCTTGGGATTTGCTTCGATACCTCGTTCAGTAACCAAGTAACCAAGAAACTCTCCGGACGTGACTGCGAACCTACACTTCGTCGGGTTCAGCTTCATATTGTATGAGTTGAGCTGTTGGAAACACTCCTCCAAATGTGCTACGTGATCCTTTGCTTCCAGCTATTTCACCAGCATGTCGTCTATGTAAACCTCCATAGTCTTTCCGAGTTAACTAGCAAACATCTTGTTCACCAAACGCTGGTACGTGGCTCCAGCATTTTTAAGCCCGAAAGGCATCACCTTGTAGCAGTATATTCTGCGATCTGTAATGAAAGCTGTCCTCTCTCGATCGTCGGGATTCATCAAATCTGGTTATATCCGGAAAATGCGTCCATGAATAATAGGAGCTTGTTGCCTGCCGTCGCTTCGACCAATCGATCAATGTGCGGTAGCGGAAAGCTATCTTTCGGACACGCTTTGTTTAAGTCGGTGAAATCTACACACACCCGCCATTTTCCGTTCTTCTTTTTCACTACTATAGGATTCGCTAGCATATCTGGGTACTTGACTTCCATGATTGAACCGACTCGTAAGAGTTTTTCCACCTCGTCATTCACTGCTTTCGCTCTATCGGGACCTAACTTCCTCCGTTTCTGCTTCACTGGTTTGAAGGTTGGGTCGACATTCAACTCATGACTGGTTATATCCTCTGCTGCCCATGCGAAGGTGTCCACGTTTTCCTTTAAGAATGAAATAAGCTCTTCCTTGATTGTTTCGTTAAGGCCGAATCCAATCTCAACGCATCGTTCTGGGTGTTCGTCATTGATGCAAAATGATATTACGGGGTCGCAGGTCGGTTCGGCCGATTCTTCTTCGCGATCCGCCGCAATCTGTAGTTGCTATAAGAGTTTGGAGAGTTCTTTCATCAGCTCTTTGTCCATCTTCATCTTCTTGCGTTCTGACTTGGCTATTGGATCTGTGACGGGGTTCCTGAGTTTGTGCGCAGTTAGGAAACACACGCGCGACTCCTTTTGACTCCCCAAGATCATTTTCACTCCGCTAGGTGTTGGGAACTTCACGCAGAGATTATAGGTCGAGGCTACGGCGCGCATTGAATTCAGCCAGGGTGTTCCAATGATGACGTTGTAGATTGCTGGGTGATCGGCGACAGGGAATTCAACGATTTTGACGACCCCTCCAGCTTGTACAGGTAGTTTGATTGTTCCTATTGTCATCGTCGTTTCTCCGGAGAATCCAGTCAATGGTTTCGGGGTTACCACTATGTCAGACAGATCTATGTCCATTCGTTTGAGAGTCTCCTTGAAGACTATGTCCATCGTGCTGCCCGTATCGACCAACACCCGGGCTATGTCATAACCACAGATGATTAACTCGATCACGAGAGGATCGTCATGCGGTTTGTCGATTCTGGTTGTTTCTCTTTTTTCAAATGAGATTACGTCATCTGGAAACTTGGAAGGTGCGGACAAGTTAACGCTAACAATGGCTCGCCGTTGAAAAGCTTTAATCGATGAGGTGGTATCCGAGCAATAGTGAGATCCACCCATTATCATGTTGATTCGTCTCCTTGGTCCAGATTATGGGGCTTCATCATTTTGCCTGCCTCGCTTAGGAAGATCTTCATTTGCCTGCTCGGGGCGATTTGCGTTTGTGTCCATGTCGAAGTCCTTGAGGCTAATATCCCCTTTGAGTTTGCCAGCCGCCAGTCTTGCGACGAGTTTTAAGCCTAGAATATGGCAATTTGCGGTCGAGTGGTCGAAGATATGGTGATGTTCGTAATAAGCCATTCCGTCGCAAGTCCCTTGGCCTCTGGTCCACGTGCTACTCAACGTACCTCTTCCTCGGCCTTGGCTTCGTCCTTGCCCGTATCCCGACGAGTCAACTTGGTAGTTATGGGCTCCTTTGAATCCTCCTTCGTGTTGGATGTATCCAGAACCTTGGTTGCCCTTTCTATTGTTCGGTGGGTTTGGGGCAGAGGGAAGATAGTTCGTGGACTTCGCCTTTCCGTGCTTCTGGGCCAGGATCTTTACTTTTTCTTCGTTGGAGGCGAAGCCCGTTGCTCGATGCAATGCATCATGGATCGTGGTTGGAGCATTTAGTGCAATCTCCTTCTGAAAATCTGAGTCGAACCACAGGGCTTTCTTTAATGCTTGCAACGCGGCTTCATCACTCATGCCTTCTACCTTTGACAGTACCGACTTGAATCGTTCGATGAAAGTTCGTAACGTCTCATTTTGTCCTTGTCCCGTGGTCCACAGATCCGCATCGGATGTTCGGTGCTCCATGAATATAGCATAGTATTTGAGGAATGCCGACGACAGCTGATTAAAATTGTCGATCGAATTTCTTTCCAGCCTAGAGAACCATTGTAGAGTTGGCCCTTTAAGGTGCTCAACGAACAGGAGACACTGACCAGCGTCTTCTTCTCCTTCTCTGAAGTTTGCTCATCCCATTGCTATTACGAAGGCGGTCAAGTGCTCTTTTGGATCAGCTTTTCCTTCGTAAACCTGTATCTTCATCTTCCCCGGATCAGAAACCCTTTCCTTAGTAATTCGAGTCGTAAACGGAGTGTTCTGTGCTTCTTCAAGCACTCGGTCAAGTTCGGAAGCCTTGCTCGTAGCCCTATGCATCTGGGATCGAACAAATCTTATCTCAGTGGCAGCTCGCTCCATGCCGGCCCGAATCTCGGCCATCTCCTCCTTCTAGGCTCGGACTATCGCTTTTTGCTCTTCTTCGATCTGGGCTCGTTGGGTGCAGAGGATGTTCTCCTCTTCCTCGGTGAAGTCTTGATCATGGCCGAGGTTGGTATTGCTTCATTCGATTCCTATGGGTTGTCCTCCAGGTTGATCACTGGATTTGTTCCGTCCATAGTCTGCGTGTTTGTCTCTTGCGGTGCCGCGTTCAGTTCGGCGGTTGCAATTGGTTGGTTCGGAGGAAGTAGTCCGCCTTGGGTTCGTGGCGCGTTGTGAGGCATCGAGAAATCGAGGGCCGTTGGATTGAGACGTTGAAGGGGGCACCTTATTAGGTCAACTCCTGAGACCCTACCTCAGGTTCGGGTTACCGTCGCAAGGACCTCCAGCTTGTCGGTCACCATTGTGTTCAGCTTATCCTGCTCCTCCACCTTCTTGAGTAGCGTTTCTAGCATCGTCTTTATCTGCGACAAGGCCTCCGGACTCGTCCCTAAAGCCGCGAGGACTGGTGCCTCTTTCTCTCCGGATCCATCGGCCACGATGTCTTGAGGATCGTCAGTTCGTCTTGCTCCGTCGTCGGTCATCTTCTTCAGATCGTTCGTACGGTGGTTCCTTCGAGTAAGAAAGTTTCAAGTCCCCCTCCTTCTAGCGCCAAATTGTGGGAGTTGAAATCAACACAATTAGATTTGTTGGAGGTTTGTTAAGAGGGATGAAATTTCTGCGTATGAGCCACGAAAGCGAAGATCCAAAGATGGTTTTTATTAAGCCGTTTCGAAAAAGTGCTTCGTACAAGTGTTTGAGAGCAAAAGGTCTAGGTTTTTTTGCTAAGTAAATTGCCGATCCCCTTTTTTCGAGAGACGTACATAAATATATATACTAGTTTGAGTCGGCCAGGTTAATCCCAAAGGGATTAGGAAAACTTCCGAATCCTTCGGGATTTTCTTTTTAGCTAAGCCGGCTTGACTTCATGGGCCTTTGGATCGTGGTAGGCCGAAGATGGGCTTTGTTGTCTTCGTATAGAAATGACTTCAGCCGCGGTTTTGTATAGAAATGACTTCGGCCGCGTCGTCTTCTGGCTTCGTATAAAATTGACTTCGCCCAGACAGCTCCGTATGGAAATGACTTCGGCCCGACAGCTTCGTATAAAATTGACTTCGGCCGGACAGCTCCGTATGGTAATGACTTTGGCCAGGCAGCTTCGTATAGATTTGACTTTGGCCAGACAGCTTCGTATAGATTTGATTTCGGCCCGACAGCTCCGTATAGAGATGACTTCAGCCAGGTTGACTTCGGCCAAGCTTGGCTTCGGTCATGCTTGGCTTCGGCTAGGCTTGCCAAAGTGGTCTTGCCGAATTCTTCTGTCTGTTGCCGAAGTGGCCTTGCTCTTGCCGAAGTCGGGCTTCTTCGCCGAAGTGAGACAGCTTGGCCGAAGTGGACAGCTTGGCCGAAGTGGACAGCTTGGCCGAAGTGGACAGCTTGGCCGAAGTGGACTGCTTGGCCGAAGTGGACAGCTTGGCCGAAGTGGACAGCTTGGCCGAAGTGGACTGCTTGGCCGAAGTGGACTGCTTGGCCGAAGTGGACTGCTTGGTCGAAGTGGACTACTTGGCCGAAGTGGACTGCTTGGCCGAAGTGGGCTGCTTGGCCGAAGTGGACTGCTTGGCCGAAGTGGACAGCTTGGCCGAAGTGGACGGCTTGGCCAAAGTAGCCATTGCCGAAGCCTCTTCTCTCGCCGAAGTGGGATCTCCGTGCCGAAGTCCCCTTGCCGAAGTGGAGCTCCTTCCATGCTGAAGTCTCCCCTTGCCGATGTGGGCTGTGCCGAAGTGGAGCACCTTCTGTGCCGAAGTCTCCTTGCCGATGTGAAGCTACCTTGGCCGAAGTGTAGCATCCTTGGCCGAAGTGGCCTTGCCGATGTCTCCTTCCTTGCCGAAGTCTCCCTTGCCGAAGTGGAGGCCTTGCCGAAGTGGAGGCTTCCTCGGTCGAAGTGGCCTTGCCGATGTCTCCCCCCTTGCCGAAGTCTCCCTTGCCGAAGTGGAGGTTGCCGAAGTGGAGGCTTCCTCGGCCGAAGTGGCCTTGCCGATGTCTCCCCCCTTGCCGAAGTCTCCCTTGCCGAAGTGGAGGCCTTGCCAAAGTGGAGGCTTCCCGAAGTGGAGGCTTGCCGAAGTGAGCTCGTATCATGCCTAAATGGATCCGTGTAGTCACGAATTAGGCCACGATTTCGGCCTTGTCTGATTCTTCGTATTTCCATATTTAGCCATTTTCCCATTGATCACAGCTGAGTGGGTTTTGACCCCAACAAAAACCATGAAAATGGGTTATTCTAATTAGTGTGATCCTTGTCTTAGGAATGAGATTAATTGAGAGCTAGGATCATAGCCCAATGGATAGCTTTTCCTAGTCAATTGCGTTTCATATGATCTATAGCTTTCTAAATTGATTATATCTTGTATTTTCTTGCCTTTTTATTATTTATTTACTTGATCATATCTAACTTTTCATTTAGTAGTCTTGTCTTATTTTGTTTCATTGCATTGTCACTTAGTTTATATTTTTTAGTTTCATGTTATTTTAGTATTATAAAAACCCAAAATAATCATAGCTTAGCTTAGTACGTTTCTTGCATTCTTGATGAGTTCTCGTTTTTCCGTGAATTCGATCCTTAAATGCTATACTGAATTTACCATGCATTTATGGTAGTGTATTCTTAGAGTAAAACTTTATCCTACCAAGTTTTTGGCACCATTTCCGGGGAGATTAACAATAACCATTAGAGAATTGGAAACTTTCTAAGTCCAAGTTTTATTTTTATTTTTTTACTAAACCATTTTCTACTTGTTTTTGCTTTTGATCTATAGGTGTATGAACTTGAGAAGTTAAGGACCAACTAACTTGCAACCTCTTATGAATGATCTTGGTCTTTAGAAAGAGAAAAATCGAGAGAAATAAGAAGGGAATGGGAACGCATCAAACATTTGAGGTGGTTGGCTATGGATGGACCGCAACATAATCAAATTGATGGAACTCGAAAAAAGAAGCTCATGGTATTGATGTTGGAAACCAAGATGTTAGAGAGCCTATCCACCAACCTAGAGAGCCAAGATGGATTAAAGCTTTTGATGAGCTAATAAAAAATCAGACAAGAACGGGAATTCGCCATCTTTCATGTGCTAAAAACAATTGAGAGATCAA
Organism: Pseudoturritis turrita; assembly: GCA_900406555.1. Lineage (NCBI taxonomy): Eukaryota > Viridiplantae > Streptophyta > Magnoliopsida > Brassicales > Brassicaceae > Pseudoturritis > Pseudoturritis turrita. The sequence goes on along the minus strand of OVBL01001059.1, from coordinate 777,223 downwards.
GTCTAGCCTCATCACTATGGTGCAAAACTCAAAATTATTTGGGCTACCCCATGAGCATCTAGACAACTTTTACCGCTTGTGTGAGGCATTGAAAATGAATTATGTCCCCCAGGATGTGATAAAATTCACTATATTCCCATTCTATCTAGCGACAATGCTTCTCAATGGGAGAAGAGTATGATCACCTCGTCTATCACTACTTGGAATGAGTGCAAGAAACGTTTCTTGGCTAAATTCTTCTCCAACAAAAAGATGACCAAAATTCAAAATGACATCACAAGCTTCAAGCAACGAGGAAATAAGTCTTTGCATGAGGCATGAGAAAGGTTGAAAGGATACACTAGGTCTTGTTCCCATCATGGAGCTTTAATGGAAGCCCTTTTAGGAATATTTCATTGAGGTGTAAATGAGAAGTACCATATAGCTTTGAACACGACGAGTAATGAGAGCTTTGCAAGCTTAACCGTTGAAAAAGGAGAACAATTAGTGGAGAACTTTATGTGAAACTGACCAATGCTATGGAGGTGGCTACGATAGGACCTTGAGGGAACTTAAGGGTGAATATACTCAGTTTAAGGAGCTAAGTGACAAGTTGGATAAATTCATCATATCTAACAAGAGGCAAGTTCACTATGTTGGAGAATTTGATTAGAACCAAAAGGTTGTAATGGAAGCTTGTCAAAACGTTTAAGAAGAAATGGACTACATCCAAGGACAAGGAGGTTACTACCAAAAAGCTTTCAACCTCAACTATAGAAATCATCCCAACATCTCCTATGGAACCACTAAGAAATCATCCCAACATCTCCTATAAAAGCACTAACATGGAGAATCCTCAAGACCAAGTGTATCCTCAACAAAAACCATAACAACAACAAGGGTATTTTGCCAAACAACACCCTACCCAAACTAAGGGAACCAAAACCTAAGGTCAAGGTAGCTCGTTCACCCAACCTCCAACTCAAGACAATGATGTTGGAACCTTGGTACAAAGGGTATTGAAATGATAAATTAAGAATAGTGTTAATATCAAGTCTAAAGCATATATGTTGTATTCATATACATAAGAAAAATGATGATATCTACTTGTAAAGAATCGAGTTTAGAATTGAATTTAAAGCCCTTGCAAATGGTTTGATGATTCACTGAACATTCTTGAAATAGAAGATAAGCCTTTTCTGGGTCTTGAAACTTTTGAAAGTCCTTACCACTTAGAAACTCGCATGATTTTGACTCAACTCTAGTTATAAGAACTTTATACTTTACTTAAATTCCCACTTTGGGGCTTGATATCATTTTCATGGTTTTGAAAGAGACATTCTGGTTTTCTTATATTTTTTTACCATGCTTTGGTAATCTAGATGACCATTCTCACATTTAGAATGGTTTCCCTTCCCTAACCTAACCTTTCTTTTTAGCCCTTGATGATTTGCTTAAGTGAGGCATATTTTTTTATAATGCGCACATGAGCAAAATCTTAAAAGTTAGAAAACGACAAAATTTATCTTTCACATAGGCTAGTATCTAGATCATTAAAGCTAGCAATAAGGGGGAAATGAGAGGTTTGTACTTACGGATCATATGCGGATTGGGATTGGAAATGAGAAAACAAAAGAGAATGGTGAAAAATAAAATAAAAGAAGAAACTAATTGTATTAAAAAGAAAGCTCTAGGGAATCAAAAAGAAAGAAAATCATAGTTTTAATATTTTTGAAAAAGAGAATGAATCTCCTCTAAGTGTTCATGAGAAAAAGACAAAGAAAAAAAAATGTAGGACAAAAAAAGAGCTTTACAATTTTGGTTGGATATGAAATTGGTTTTGATCAAGTTATTAAAAGCATCTGGGTTTTGTAGTTCAAAAGAGAATGAAAAGTTTGGCATTTGATAGAAAAGAGTAGGAACTAAGCAAGTTGGTGGGTAGAATATGCATGGAAGAGAAACTATGTATGCATAAATTATTCTTCGTCTCTCTTGTTTTTGCATAATGTATAGCATTTATATTTCATGAGAGTAACCCAATAAAAACATTTGAAAAGCCGCCTTATTCCATTCTTCATAAGCATTTTTTCTACCAAGCAAATTGGAATTGATCGATTGCCCTATTGTGAGACCACGCTTAATCGGAAATGATGAATATTAAAGAGTTGAGTTGACTGTTTGTGAGAGTTTTCTTTGATCCTGAGATTTAGAGTAAAATGTGGACTGTGATGAATATGATTAAATCTTTTTAAGTAGAGATATGTTTGTGCATTATCAAACCATTTCCTAGGACCTTAAATTGAAATTCTTCAATTAGTTCTTTTGGATTTGAGTTTCCACTTTCAAACCTCTTCTTTTGTTTATTCTTTCTTGTTTTCTTGAGCACAAGCAAAAGATAATTCCAGGAAATTTGATGTTTGCATATATTAGATGTTCTTAACATCCTTTTTCCTTTTGTTTTGATCTCATTATACGACATTTAATGATTTTTCTCCTCCATTTGAGTTCCATTTGGTTTTGCCTTAAGTCTTAGAGTCTTAGGCTAGTTTATGGTATTTGCATTGCATTTTTTTGTCTTTTTCATGTACATTGGAAGCTAGAATGCATGAGGAGAAATGAGGAGGAAATGTGTGAGCCAAGAGGAAGAGAAGAACCCAAAGAAACATCAAACTGAGAACACGATCGACCATAAGGTCGATTAGAAACATTGATCAACTTAGCCAACAAAGCACCAAACCAATTGTTTGTCCCAGTGATCGACCAACATGTCAGATTAAGCAAACATGTCAGCTTAACACTTCATCTTAGTGATCATCGTGGTCGATCAAGTACATCGATCATTGTCACCAATAGCAATGAAGACATCCCCTGGAGAAAGCCTTAATCGACCACATGGTTGATTAGCGGTGCATTTTTCCTTTTGAGTTCGGGTTTGACTCGGTTTTTTCCTGGTCGACTCGGTTCGGTTTTCTTTTACCATAAATCATTTTAGACATAATAAAATCCTAAGTTATGTTTTAACCTATTACTCGTTGGTTCTTAGCTATCTCTTTCGGAGCTTTGCACTTGTATGAAGAATATTTTTCTCTTTATGCCAATTGGTGAATATTTTCTTTAATCTTTTTCTTTTAATCTCTTTCTACACTATGCATTTCTTTGTCTCAGCTTTTGTTTTATCTTTTGCTATGTGTGAGTAGTATCTTATATGTATTATGAGCTATGTAGTTTAGGGTGATTAGAAGTTAGGTTATGATTTAATGTTTAGTTTAGTTGTTTTCCTTCATTTGAGATGTCTTTAAGGCTAGCTTTGAAGTTGCTTATCAAAATCTTGATCATTGTCTTTTTGCACCGGGAAGATGTTTGCGAAAATGTCTAGAAGAATCGGAAATGAGCATTTCATACTTAGCCAATTAAAATTTGATGATTAAGGTGATTTGTAGGTTTATGGACTTATCCTTAATTTTTTTTAGTTACCTAATTGCAAACAGAAGTTAATGATAATTATGTAATTAGAATGAAACCATGGAAATGGATTAGTCTAGTTAGTTTGATCCTTGTCTTAGGAATGAAATTGATTTAAAGCCTAGCATCATAACTCAATGGATAGTTCCTCGTCAATTGCCTTGCCTATCGTTCATAGCTTTTTAAATTGATTTTATCTTGTGTTTGCTTACCTTTTAATTATTTATTTACTTGATCATTTCTAGTTTTTCATTTACTAGTTGTCTTATTTTGTTGCATTGCATTGTCATTTAGTTTATTTTTCTTAGTCTTGCGTTAGTTTAGTATTATAAAACCCCTAAAAAAAAACTTATTTTAGCTTAGTACATTTCTTGCATTTTTGATGAGTTGTTTTGTTTCTCCGTGGATTCGATCCTTAAATACGATACTGAGTTTACCATGCACTTGTGGTAGTGTGTATTTAGAGGTTAAACTTTATTTACATAAATGCCAAATAACGAAATATAGTTTTATCCACACTAACAAATACTTAATGCATGGTGACATGCACGAAGAAAAAAAAGTATGTTGCAAACCACATCTCGGCCAATTTTTGATAGAATCCATTAATTAGGGGTCAAAAATTGAATTTACATAAATATAAACATGATCCCAATTATAAAACCGACCCGATAACTAAACCCGCTCCGAGTCAAATACAATTGAATTTAAATCAGTCGAATTGTAGAATTTGACCCAAATGAATAAATGATCCAACCCAAAAACTTTTTTTTTAAACTCTCTGATCAAGCTCCACAACAAATGGTTGTTCTTTAACTTCATTGAAAATACGTTTCGAGCAAGCAATATGTAGCAACAAATGGTTGTTCCTTAAGTTCACTTTCACGATTAATGTTTAATCAAAGGCATAGATAGCCAAATTAACCTAAGTAAATATGAAGCAAATTTAAATCCTTGCTCAAATTACTAATTCAATATGAAGTTGTGAGAGTTGAATTCAGATCCATTCAGATCACACTAAAGAAGATGAAGAATCGGTTTGAATTCGGAATAAAAATAACGTAAACTTTGTTAAGTATAAAAAGAGTTGTTTTATTATGAGAGAGTTTATAACGATTACAGAATGTCTCTTTTTCTTTCTATACATTTTCTCATTTATATAACCTTGCCGAATCGTCGAAATTTTTTCGTCCATAAATTCTTATATGCGTATTGAATATATGACTGTTACGCCTTTTGAATGGTTTCCCACCGTTACTTCGTTAAGTCAAGCCGAAATGGGCCCCTGAAATGAGATAGGTTGATATCCTCATATGAGGCCTAATCGGGGGTTCAATGCCCCCTCCGAGCTATCAACTCAGGTCGCGAATTGGGCTTAACAATACTGAGATCTGAATTCATCCTTAAGAATATTTTGATTGGAATCTTCCTTACTTAGTCCGGTAACACGAACTCCGGACTCAAATCGTTTTTGGAATTAGCTATTTTCAAATTGGGAACTGACGACTTAGTTCTCTCCGAACAGCGAACTGACGACTTAGTTCTCTCCAAACTGAGGACTTAGTTTTTTCTCAGTTTCTTTTTTTAAGAAATTTATTGGAATTTTTCTCTGGGACCATACTTAGGTGTGAGATCCAACGCCAACAGAAGTGAAATTTTACAAGCAGTAAGATTTTGAGAAGATGACAATCTTCTTGGATAAGATGGTGCTTTGAATGAAAGCCGGCACCAAATTCGTAGCGCGGCATAATTTGACATGAAAATCCAAAAAATCCACACCCAAACATATGAATCACGACATACAAAGGTAAATAATGGATATGAAAAACGTCACATTTTTCTTTTTAGTTGGACGATTCAACTTCATTTTCTTATTTCGGCAAAATTTGTATTTCATCACCTACTTAAACCAGCGAAATCAAGTTTAACACCTTTGAAATTACTCTCCCTACCACGAATCCCATTTCTTCAAGAACCTTAGGATCCCCAAATCTTCTTAGAACCTTAAAATTCGATTTCGATACCCATATTATTTTTTTGTTGCTCTTGGGTCATTTTTTGAAAGTTTATGGGTCAGATCTTTCATTCATTTGGGTCAAATTTTACAATTTGGCGAGTTTAAATTCAATTGTATTTGAGTCTGATCGGGTTTAGTTATCGGGTCGGTTTTATAATTTGGATCGAGTTTATATTTATGTAAATTTGATTTTTGACCTCCTAATTAACGGATTCTATCAAAAATTGGTCGAAATGTGGTTTGCAACATATTTTTTGGTTTTTCGTGCTTGTCACCATGCATTAAGTATTTGTTGATGTGGATAAAATTATATTTCGTTACTTGGCATGTGTAGTCATGTAATATCTTGTAGTATGTGTAGCTGGCAATCATTTTTTCTAATATGTCACATATATTAGGGATGAATGCATAATGGGTATCCTGAATTTTGGGATATCTATGATCAGTTCCGCTCTATCTAGATCAACACTTTTTATCTGTATTTGTTCCGCAACTAATCGGATATCCGTCGTTAAAATCTGAATATTTTGCCGGATATTTGATTCGATCTGTAAGAATTTAAAAATAATTTAAAATTTAAAAAAAAAAATTTAACCCAAAATAGTAATATTTCTTAATAAAAAACATACTTTCTTCTTAATTTGTTAAAATTTAATATTTAAATAAATAATTTGATGAATAGAAATTCAGAAAACTACGGATGATATAATAATTATATAATTTGTATATGTAATTATCTATATACATATACATATGTAGATATACGTATGCGAGAGCGGAACAGATATCTTTCTTCTAAAATTTTAGTATTTGTAATTTTCATAATTTTTAAGATATTGATTTTTAGTATTTGCTTCGTGGAGTTACGATTATCCGGATTTTTCGGATCGAATCGAAAGGGAGAACGGATCAAAGAAAATCTAACGGATATTTTATCCAGTCCTTATATATGTATATAAATATGTTGTATCATTTTCATTAATAGTATAACAGTCATTAGACGCTATATATGGTTAAAGATTTGTTTTGAGGATTCACCTTGGAGTTGGAAAACCATGGTTCAAGTCTTCTCACTAAGATTCTAATGTCATTGTAGACGTTTTAAGTGGAAACATTATTTTGTTTTTCAGAAGTCTGGATTCATCAGGTTAGTACTCTGGTTATCAATAAAAAGAAAAAAAGAAGTCTTTGGCACGTAGGATTCCGACAGTGTTTCATGGTGTTTGGACACTTTGTATATGTGTTGGCGGTTGAACTCAAGTGTATAGGTGTGGGGTTGTCGCTTCTTCCTTTGTTCGTACGTGCAGGTGTTTGCATGTATATAAATGTATGCGTGTGTAAGTATATATGTGGGTGTCCAACATATCTGGAATTGATGAGGGAGTTGATGGAAAAGATGAAGGAGAGGTTGGAGAAGATGAAGAGAACAATGAGACGACAGAGAGCAAAGCTTCACATCATCAGACTTTGCATCACTATGCTTCTCTCTTCCGATGATAACTCTTAATCTTTTTTTCTTGTTAATTTTTTATCATTAACCATCTTTTTTACCATAGTTTTTTACCAGTCGTCAGCATTTTTTTTTTTTGCGTTTACATAGATTGGGGAATAGTGTAATGTGTAATCATTGGACTTGTACAAATCTCTGAAGCTTGAATAATACAGAAGAAATGTGTTTTAGTTTCTTTTCAAATTTCAGTAACATGATATCCTTAAGATCTCGTAGTCTGAATTTACCTGCCAAAATCTAGCTACCCGCGCTCTAAAGTCTTAACTTTACCCCAAAAAGTCTACGAAATTTATTATTTTATTTTAATATTTTGTAATACGAAATTATTATTATATTTACTATTTGTATGCGTCTAATAATCTCATATTTTGGGTATGAAATGCGACACGTACTTGTGTGATTGATAGAGTTTACGGGTGCACTTATAATCGTTTATTGAATGTCTACAATTAATGGATATAAATATATCACTTTATTGTGGATTAGTAAATATATTACCAAAGATTACAAGGCTAAAACTTAAATTATATGGTATAATATGAAAAGAAAAACAAAATAATGGTACTCGATAACCCGACCAGTACCAGCACCAATAGCTAACAGCTGCGTGAGGCATATCTTCACATATCCATATATTATTTTATATTAGTTTATGCGTCGTATTATGAAACATATACGTGTACAACCAAATGAAGTAGACACGACTGCTTAGTTTAAGTTCTCGATATGTCCCACACATCTACACTTAGTGAAAGGGATAAACAAACACATGATCCAAGACCCGACAATTAATGGAGATGTGTTCATTATCCAGGGGTGTTAATCGGGACAGTCCAACCCGGTTCAGTCCCAAATTTGAATTATTATCTAAAATATCTAGTGAGTCAGGTCCGAAAAACTGCTGAATTTTGGTCATAATCCAACCTAAAATGATTTAGTTAGAATCCTATCCAAAATCATAAACCAAAAAGGTTAAAAAAAAAAAAAAAACAGATCAGAAACTAAAACATGGTTGCCTTGGTAAAAAAAAAGCCAATCTGAGTTTTATCTTTGTTAAAATCTTTACACCTTCGGAGCTCGGGCTTCATTTTTAATTGACACCCCTATTAATATCTTCGTAATTATTCCTTACTAGATTTATATTCTCGCGCGTTATTTCAATTTTAAAACTTCTAATAATATGAATCGTTAAATATAAAGATAATCATTTTTAAAGATAAATCTTTATAAATATTTATCTATATGTAAACTTATTTTACCAAGTGATATACAACATAAATATTGTCCACGGTAAATTATTTATTTTGAAAAGTAATGAATCGTTATGTGTCACGTGGTGATAAAAGTCAGTTGAAAATCTAGCGGAAAGAGGAATCAGAGTTGGCGACCATCCCACGATCCTTTATCCCAGAGAGATTTTCTTCCATATTGAAGTCCCACGAGGACATCTCTCTAGAGGTTTTGATGTAGATCATTTACCCAATCGTAAAAATCATTAAATGCTTATGCAAACATAATTCCACATCAAATGCGAATGTGCTAAATCTGACGTAATGTGCTAAAATTACTTTATTTTTAATCGTTAACGTGAATTTATTCTTTAACACTCATAAAAATAGTCTCAAATTCTAAAGATGTATTCTTCTTCAAAACAAAGAATTTTTTCTTATATCAAAAAAAACCTTATATAATATTACATTTAAAATTTTACGCGAATATGTAAGTACCATTATTTTTTCAAATAATAAATGTTATTTTAAAAGTCATCTACATTCTAAAAATGTTTAATACATATTTTCTCTTGAAAAATAAATATTCTTATTTTGAGTAAAAATTTTTAAAATTTTGCATTTACTGTTACACATAAACTTGTATTTTCTTTATCCTAAATAATTTCTAACTGTTGGGAAATAATTGTCATTCCATTTAATATCTTTTTTTCGTGATAATTTATTTTCCTATTTCTAATCATCTACAAATATTTACGCATTAACTATATGTGAAGATACAACTATCTAATTTGATATTCATCTAATCTATATTCACTTTTTTCTTTTACATTATTTTGTGTTGTAACTATTTTTTATATTTAATATTTTTTAAAATATTTACACATTAACTCTATGTGAAGATACAACTATCTAATTTGATATTCATCTAATCGATATTCACCTTTTTTCTTGTGTCGTAATTTTTTTTTTAATGTTTTTTGTGAATTATTTTTTCATTCAATGAAATATAATAATCTAATATGAAAGTGTCTGAAATAATTGAGTCATTAAATTCATTTTTAATGTTCTTTTTTTCTTTTTTTGATGATGTGGACTTGATATTCATCTAATATATATTCACATTTTTCTTTTATATTATCATGTTTTGTAATTGTATTTTTTACATTTTATGTTTTTACATTAACTCTATGTGAAGATACAACTATCTAATTTGATATTCATCTAATCTATATTCACATTTTTCTTTTATATTTTTTGTGTTGTAATTTTATTTGTTTATATTTTATGTTTTTTTTTAATCATTGTTTTTATTCAATGAAAGATAATAATCTAATATGAAAGTGTGTGAATTAATTGAATTACTAAATTTATTTTAATATTTTTATTTATCTTTTTGATGATGTAGATACCCTAAATAAAAAGAGAATTCCCTAATTATATATATGATTTTCGATACTAGCCGTTTGTCAATAATATCATACCAAAGAAAAACATATATACGGTGGATTTTTTTTTTTTTAAGTTTAACAAACTCTAGTTTTTACTTTCAAGTATTTAAATTTAAGTTTATAAGATATTAGTGTTTGAGCCTCCATTTAAACTTTAATCATATAATCACACACTTAAGTACTATCTCTACTTTTCTATTTTGTAAAAATCCATTCTCAGAAAAAAATTCAATCTTAGAATTGTCAAATCGGGCAAAATCGTACAAAAATATTCATGCAGTAACATGCTCTATATTTGAGTACTACGAATAGGAACTATACACATATATACAAACACGTAACTATGCAATTTTCTTTATCATTAGTTTTTTCCCCCTTTTTGGATAGAAACTGTGATACGTGAGAGTGATAGGTGAAAGGCAAAGCGAGTGAAGGAAGAAGACGAAAGAAGGAAAACAAGTAAACTCAGCTTTGTCTTGTCATCTTCCGTAGAGTGGGATTCCACTCTTTTTGTTCTTGTCACCTCTCTCTCTCTCTCTCTCTCTCTCTCTCTCTCTCTCTCTCTCTCTCTCTCTCTCTCTCTGTAAACTTAATTACCACTTTAGCCTCTATATATTCCACAAACTCTCTTCACTTCTCGCAACTCAAAAACTACTCATAAAAACACATAGAGGTCTTAACAATAAAACCAAAAAAAGCAGCACATAGAGGTGGTGAATGAAGATGTCGGAGAGACGAGAACGGTCGGGTCGGATATCGAAGCTCCGGTGGTGGGATTGGTGTAAGGAGCAGAGAACGCGTGCTTATATCATCTGGAGGTGCTTGCTTTTCTTGTTACAGTGGGAAGACTAATGATCGAACAAGAGTAATGATCAAGCTAAACGATTCACTAACACTGTACAAAGTGGAAGAAAAATCAATGGAGATTGATTTAGAATGTTTTTCTTAGTGTGTTTAGGAGAATCATGTGTGGTTTTACTGGGTCTGTTTGCTTAGTACATTTTCTATATATTTAATGTTAGTTGCTTCAGTTGTATAGTTAATTAGTCTACGTAACGCAAGTATATCTGACAAAAGCTGGTGTCTATTTGACTTATAAAGGTAAAGAAAGTATTAATGTCTTTCCTAATTTGTAGGAAACCTTTCACTTTATTTACTCTGCATGTATGCATGTATAATAGTATTTATATTCGAATTACGTAAGTACGATTACTTTGATAAAACAAAATAATTTGATCCAGAAGTTTCTCTAAAGAGATTACTCGTTTCATTATCCACAATTTCTGTGTGCAAAGAGGGCCTAGCTGAGACAGATTATTCGTGCCTATTAAATAGCGTTGAATTTTCCACTTCTATTTTTCATAAAAAGATTGATTAGACTTGTGAGGATACAAATTTATTCAAAAGCTATTTAAGTTCATGATTTAATGTATAGCAGGTGCCTGGCCCGCATCGTGTATCGTGTGCGGATATAAAAATTTGTAGGCGAATAAGTTAATTTTAGTATCTAGTAAAACAAATTTATCAAATTATTAAAAATTAAATATGCATGATTGCTAGTTTTTTAACTTATATGCATGTAGGAAAATAATATGCGTTGGATAATATTTTTAATATTTTGAGTGCTACTTTGAAAGTATAAGTTTTTCCGTTATGTAATTTTTGTATTTGTGTTGAAATCAAACGCAAACAATAGAAAATAATATGTAAAATTTCGTAATTAGTAAAAAATATTTTAATAAATTGGAAAAATTAGATATTGCGAGAAATAGAGGACACACACAACTCCAAAACTCCAAAAAAATACGAAACCAAACAAATGATTTTGATTCTTCTTTCTAGGTGATTCACCTGCGCCATGCACATGTATAAAATTTTTGTAAACTCAATTAATGATAATATGTAATTTTCTACGTTTTGTTAACATTCATTAATATTTTTTGTCATTCATATAAACTCTATTAATAAATAGTAATGATCTACGTTTGTTTCTTTTTCGGTCTTTGTTTCTTTTTCTTCTCAATATTTGGTTTTTTCTTCTTCTTCTTCTAGTTTTTCTTTTTCATCTTTTTTTTTTTATTTTCATTGTCTTTGTTTTCTTTGTCTTATGTAACTTTTTATTTATCTTCTTCTTTTTCTGGTTTTTCTTTGTCTTATGTAACTTTTTCTTTATCTTCTTCTTTTTCTGGTTTTTCTTTGTCTTCTTCCTCGTTTTCGTACTATTCTTCAGTTTTTTCTTTGTTTTTCATCGTTCTTCTACTATTTTTCTAGGACCATTACTTATGGCCTAAGTCGCTAGATTTTTCTTCTTTGCGGTCCATTCGTTCTTCTCCGACTTCTTCTTCGTTTTTTTTCTTTCGATTTTGTCTTCGTCTTCATCTTCTCTTCTTTTTTATTCTCATTTTTATTCTTCCTCTTCTTTTCTTTATTCGTCTTCATCGTCTTCTTATTCGTGCTATATTTTGTTCCTGTTGGGTTTCTTCATTCTTCTCGGACTTCTTCTTCTTTCTGTTTTGTCTTCGTCTTCTCTTCCTTCTTCTTCCAATTTTTTATTCTTCCTTTTTCTTCTTCACCGTCTTCGCTTTCTCTGATTTTGTCTTCTTCTTCCGGTTTTCTTCCTCTTTTTCTTCAGGTTTTTCTTCGTCTTCTTCTTCCGATTTTTACTCGTTTTTAGTTTTTATTCTTCTTCCAAATTTTCTTCTTTCTCTGATTTTCTTTCTTCTTCTTCATCGTCTTTGTCTTGCTTGACTTCTTCTCCTGGTTTTTCTTTGTCCTTGTCTTCATATTCTCATTCTTCTTTTCTTCATCTTCCGATTTTTTTATTTCTTATCATATTTTTCTTCTTCATCGTTTTCATCGTCTTCTTTTTTTCTCTAACTAATTATATTTATTTGCTCGAGGTATATTCTGAGAAATATTGTTCTACTATTTATAAGAGATTACAATAGGTGAATGGATTTAGAGATCTATCATTGTAATTGAAATGTGTTTAGTGAGTCTTTATTACTTATGATGTGTTAGAAAGTGTAGCGATTATGTATTCAACCACATAATAGCTTCCGCATAATGTTCCAATGATCCCACATATGATTGTAAACCCTCAAAAACCACGTCCGAGTTTTTCATTTGATAGAAACCAAACCCGGCTTAGCAGTCTCTTATTACAAAATAGTAGATCATGTAATCAATAATATTTATGACTACTACTTTCTCACAGAAAATAGTCTTCAAGTCGTTTCCAAATAAAAGTACTAGTATCTGACTCTTTGGATCTGCACACACAAAAAAACAAAAGAATATTAGTATATATATGTCTTTTGCATAGACTGGAACAATGAAGAAATGAACAAAAACTCACTTGAGAATTTTATTTTTTAATTTGTGAAATTTCTTCTGTAGGAGGCACCGTTTCAATAGATGTCGATGATTTACTTGAATCTTTGGAAGCAAAACCTATAAATAAAGAGAGTAATGCGTTTTCTATGAATTCAAGTTTTGGCTGGAAAATGGTCGCTTCAAATATATATATATATATGATTGAAAGTTAATAGGGTATTTAGATATTGACCGATTATGTGCCCTTAAATTTTTGATTTTTTAAATCAAAATCTAGGGAAAACCTTAATTACAATTTTTTTTAATAGTATTAACGATATTAGTTGGATAAATATCTCGGAAGAAAATAATTTGGAAAGGAAACTAAGAACATATTATCAATATCTTCAAAATAAAGAATTTAGAAAGGGAATTAATTATCTTCGTCAATTCCATTAATTAAGGATTAGTCAATAGAAAATATTTATGTTTCTTAACATTCACTGATTTAGATCTTCTAACTTTTCCGAATTTTCTCAAACATATACACAATTAACTATTATTCTTTCTATAAGTTGAAAGAAAATCAAATTATTATTAGGTAGTCAATAATAACTAAGTCTAAAAACAACATAAAAATCTAAACAATAGAAACTTAAAATCAAGAGACATAATAGAACTGTAAAATCAAGAAACATAGCACTCGGAAATAAAAAAACCAAAAACCATGGATGCATTTAAAAACTAAACACCTACTTCGACTGAGTCACATGAATGAATCACTAAGCATCCTTCTCTTGAGCATCCTTCCTTTTATTGACTTTAGTTGAAGAGTTCTTAATAAGTTAATGAGTTGTGTTCTTGACTTTGATACTTGTGTTTTTTAAGATGGAGTCATTTGATTTCATAAATAGATACTTTAAGAGGTTCTCCATTTTTAGTTATAAAATGATGACCATGCCATTAATTTAGTACAATAAAAATGATGAATAACATCTACCAACACAAACAACAAAAATAAATAATATATTCGCAAAAACCTAGCTATCGGATGGTACAATCAATTGAGTTACCTCTATTTGTGTCATGTAATATATGAAGCAACATAAAATAATTTAAGCAAATAAACTGATAAAATTTTGTGGCTAATATTAATGGTTGATCTACTAAATATTTAAACCTCTAATCGCCTTATCGCTTCATTATCCCTCGATTTATCTATGTTTTCACTTTCGATGTGTCTTCATTCTTTGTTGGTGTGTTAATCTCACCTCTGTTGCAACCATCAAATTTGCTTCTTCTCGATATACAGAGATTCAAAGGCAAAACATGATCTAACGTAAAATATATATATATATATATATATATATATATATAAACTATCTGATTTTTTATGTATTAAATTAATTTTTTCTTTCTCAAGGCTAGCGAATCAGATTAAAACACACTATTGTTAGTGCCATATCACATTTGACGTCATATTTACACATCACATTACACATCATCATTTTTCTTTTAAAAAAAACAAATTAAAACCACTTAGTAATTTAACTTAATCGACTTCTCAAATCATATATACAGTAGATAATAATTTCCTTAGATTTGTGAAGATAAAATTAATTGAAGAAGATATATGTGGTTACCTAGAAATGATGATACAAAGATTGAAAATCATTTTTTTTTAAATGTGAGTATACAAAGATTATATTCGGATAACCCTTTCTCTTAAAATATAAATTTGTTGTGTTAGTAGATGAGGAACAATTTAATATATTTGGTATTAATTCAACACAATAAATTTATTTTGACTGGATTAAAATTGTTTAAAAAACTTATTGTACAATAAATTTGTTTTTGATTGAATTAAAATTAAAAATAATTACTATACAATTTAGGATATGTAATTTTTTTAATTTAAGATGCTACTATAATATTAAATACATTATTGTTTTCCTATAGAAAATTAATAACCATAAATCCTTGCAGTAAAAAAAAGTAGAAACATAGAGTATATATAATTTAAGATACGTAAATAATTTTTATTTTTAAATTATTTTCCAAAATTTGGTAATAGATACATAAAAAAATTTTAACTCTTAAAAAGATTAAAGATTGTTGTTTTAATTTTATGAAAAATATTCATTGTAGAGATTGATTTGAGATAGATGTCATTACTTATGTTTGTCATGTCATATTTTGTTGTTATAAACGAATGAAATTATAACAACTTAGTGTTTTCAATATATTTCGCAAATAATAATAAAAACATAATAATTTGACTATTTATTTAGATTTTCTAATAAATATCTTTCAACAACTATTCATATATTTTAATGGTGGTAGCATTTATTTGGAATATTTCATGTTTTTATGGGTATTATCTTTTGGAATATAGCATTTTAAAAGAGGATTGATTTTCTATAGCCAATCAAAACAATAATAATTTCATAAAAATCCATTTATCAGATAAAATTCAATTAATTTTTTTTCTATATATTATGTAATATAATTGTTTTTATATAAAATTTAGTATAAAATTGAGTACAATATTAGGCGACTATAAAATATGTTATAAAATTCAATTAATTTGTTTTCTATATATTATGTATACATAATTTTTTATATAAAATTTAGTATAAAATTGAGTATAATATTAGCGAATATAAAATGTATTATAATATTGTTTTGTTTTATAAAATCATTGATAATGTTTTTAAAATTTTCTATTGGTTGTTAATTTTAAAAAAGGATCCGAAAATTGTTCATGGTATTTTATTGATATAATATAATAATAATAATTTGTGTTAAAATATTGATTAGAGATTTAAGCCATGTCATTTTTTTCTTAAAGACATGTTATCATTTTTTCAAGACATGTCATTGTTTTTTGGGAGAAAGCCAATAAGATTAAAACAATTAAACTTTTTCACTAATTGCACTTTCCAAATAATAGTAAGAGGATAAGTGAAGGGATATTTTTTTTTATAAACTGTGGAAATTTCGGACTTTCGATCCATAATTTTCGAGTATCCGGAGTTAGATTTTAGATATTTCAATTTAAAGAATAACTCTCTGTTCCAATAAAGTATTGAATCTGGGACACAAAAAAAACCAACTCTATGTGTTACCATTAAACCACCATCTCATCCAATAATTATGCAACACCTAGCAATTTTGGACTCTAGAGAAACACATTAAAATTTTTATTAATTCGTGATTATCGTCATCTTAATTAGGTTTGACTATTTTGTTACAAACGGTTCACTACAAGAAGTCAAAAATATGGTTATGCACTATAATAACATTCATACTTTACTTGAAATTTTCATAATTTACATTTTTAATATAAAATTATAATATTTAAAATAACAGCAATAGTTTCTACAGTTTTTATTACCAATCAGACTTTGTTAATATTTAAAAGTAACAGCCATAGTTTTTACAGCCATTTTTTCTACAGCCAAAAGCCTACAGCAACAATCTACAGTCACAATCCTTATCAATCGGCCCCATAATCTGTCAAAAAAAATTATTGGAGAAATCCATTGAAAATATCCATCGGAAACTATCATCAGTGGTCAGAAAGTTTCTAATAATTTTTGATTGTCTATTGTCGAAAAAATCCGTTGGAATATATGTCAGAAAATTTTTTTACGAATTTTGGGGCTTTTCGACATATGAATTATGCGTTTCCGACAGAATTTATGTTAATTGGTCAAATCAATATATATATATATATATATAACTAAATAAGGATTCGCATATACGTGGATGTAAAAGTATGTGTTAAATTTTATTGATGTGTATATACAGATTCTGATTGGTAATTTGTACACTTGTTTTAGATTTTAATTGGTATCTCTTTTTATAACTGGATTTCAATCGACAAACTTAATTTCGCAATAAAACCCAACTATCTCTTCGGCCATTCTAAATCGGATTGAAACCCATACACTTAATATAAAGACAAAAAATTTACACAAAAATAATATATCAATATGTATATTTAGTAATAAACAATTAATAAAAAGAAAATTAACAAAAATGTAACAAATAAAAAAAAATAAACAAAAACAAAGAAAATTATCATATTGTTCCATGTTCAGGTTATTTTTGTCTATCTTAAGGAAAATTAAACAGAAGACCTTTATAAAATCTATCTTAGAACCTAAAAAGCGACAAAAGTCATCCCTAAACAGAGGACAAGAAATTTTCATAATCAAACTTCTTTAACTACGAAGGGTACCTTACACCTACATAAGACGGGCGTCTCTCTTCATTGGTAATACTTTGAACAATGAGAGTTGCTCCTCTATACGATAAAGGAATAATATCTTCTAATCTCCAATCTCTGAACCCAGACAAAGCTCTCAAAATCTTTGAAGCTTGATATCTGAAATTAGGCCACACATGTGGTCTCGACACTGAGCCTATAAGTCCTTCATCTCGGCACGCAAAAATTACTTTATCTTTTTTATGACTTTGCATACTTCTTATGCTCCAGAGTAAGACATGCAGGCTTGATTCTCTCTGGTTTCCATATTGACTATAGCTCTTCTACTATGCAACAAGATTGTTCCATTGGAATCCCTCAGGACCCATGTGCCTCCTCTTAATCTTTTTTTCCTTTGACCAGACTGATCCTACATTGCATTTAACCCAACTGTTTGGTGGTGCTTTCCACTTATCAGAACCCAAACCTCCTGGCTGCAATTCATCATGACCAATCCTACTTTCCACTTGTTGTGCCATGAACCAATTCTCTGCATCTTCTCTGATTTTTTCAACTATATCCATAGCCAAAAATCTCTTTCTTTCAAAAACCAGGTTATTTTTATTTTTCCAGAGAGTCCACACAAGCCAATGTACTAACCTCCTCATCTGTAGAGGAATCAGGTTGTTTTTACCAACCATCAGAAGATGATAGAAGTTTTAAGTACACTGACCTTTGATAAAAACCGTTTTCAGGGCTTGGAATATCAGTCAAGACTCACACTTGTCTTGCTGCCGTGCACACAAACAGAACATGATTTATTGACTCACCTTCCAAGCCATAAATTTGGCATCTATAATCTATTCTGATCTTTCTAGTTAAAAGCTTATCCACCACATGAATAGCCCCACTTATAGCTCTCCATAAGAAGTTTTTTATCTTTGATGGAGCCTTCAAGGACCATATATCTTCTCTTAGGCTATTAATAGAGGGTAAAGCTTGAGCTTCTTGTATCAAAACCTGGTGCTTCATCTGGCTAGTTGTCCAATTCCCAAATTTCACTGTATATTCCCACTTTTGTAAGGTCCCAAGTCCAAAATTCATCCATGGAAACCACCAGCTTTTTAAGAAGAATGATATGAATGTCTCTTGGATAAAACAACTCTTCCAGTTTGGCTCTGTCCCAATCCCTAACCTTCAGACTCAGAATAATAAAGATAATCTTCAAAAGAAGGATTCTCAACCCCAATTCTTTTTGTCAGCCCCCTCACCAACAACTCTCTCCCAAATAGGATACTTCTCCAAGCAAATAAGGGACGTTTCCCAAGATCATAATGCAAAAAATTCTTATGATCAAAGTATATACTTTTCAGCAATTGAGCACACAAGGAATTGGGGTTTTGTAAAATTCTCTAAGCTTGCTTAGCAAGAAGAGATTGGTTAAAGTATTCTATATCTCTAAACCATAAACCCCATTCTGTTTTGAAAGACAGAGCTTTTCCCAGCTTAACCAGTGTACTTTTCTCTTTTCCTCCACTAGGTTCTACCAAAAATCTGCCATTGCACTAGATAGAGACTCACAAGTAGACTTAGGAAATTTGAAGCAAGACATTGCATAAACTGGCATAGCTAGAGCTACTGCTTTTAACAGAACTTCATTTCCTCCTAGAGATAAGGATCTACCAAACTAACCTGAGATCTTAGCCTTTAATCTATCCTTTATATATCCCAACATTTCCACCTTTGAGTCACTAAAACATTCGGGAAGGCCTAAATATGTGCCAATTCCACCTTCCTTATAAATACCAAACATATCTTGGAAATGAGTCTTTACCTGTTCTTCCAACTATGCACCAAAAGATATTACTGATTTATCTGCATTGATCTTCTGACATGTAGCCTCCCCATAAACTTCCAGGATGTTAAGTAACTCATTTCCTTGATTCACATTTGCTTTGCAAATAAACAAGCTATAATCACCAAATAGCAAATGATGAATCGAGGGACTAGAGGCAGAGAACTGCACACAACTTAATACTCCACTGGCTTCAACTCTGTTGAGGAGATGAGAAAGGGCTTCAGTACACAAAACAAACAGGACGGGTGAGAGGAGATCACCTTGCCTTAAATCTCTTTGACGACTATCAACCCATGAGGCTGATCATTTATTAAAATCGTGTAGGTTACAGAAGAAACAAAAAGCATGATCCATTCCACCCATGTCTGATGAAACCCCATTGCTGACAATAAAGCCCTAATGAAACTCCATTCAACTTTATCATAGGCCTTCGACATATCTAATTTTACTGCCATAAACTCTCAAGAGATCTTTAGATGAGTCTTAAGAGCATGTAATAACTCATGAGCTACCCGAATATTATCTGTAATCTGTCTCTCTGCCACAAAGACTGATTGGCAAGGGGAAACCAATTCAGGCAAGAAGGATTGCAATCTCTTCACCAGAATCTTTGAAATGGTCTTGTATAGCACAAAAGAAAGACTATTGGGTCTTAAATCTGACATCTTAGATGCATTAACTATCTTAGGGATTAAACATATTTGAGTATAATTCAATTCTTTTGGCATCATAAATTTCTCAAAAAAGCCTAGATCTCTTTAGTTACTTGATCCCCTAAAAACTCCCATTACTGTTGAAAGAAAACACATGTCATACCATCAGCCCCATGAGCCTTTGTAGGATTGATTGAAAATAAGGCGTCTCTTACTTCTTCTCTAATAACAATTCTAACCAGCACCTTATTCATCTCCTATGATACTCTTATTGGAAAATCATTAAAATGACTGAAAAATTATCTGAATTAGTGGAAGTGAACATATGAGAAAAGTAAGCAGCCGCTACTTCTCCTTTTGATGCTTCAGTTTTTTGCTCATTCACATTGACATCAATCAACTTGTCCAAAGATTTCTTTACTCTGTTAGCCTTAACTGCTCCATGGAAGTACTTGGTATTCACATCACCCTCTTTCAACCATCTTACCCTACTCTTCTGTTTCCAATACGATTCCTCTTCTCTATAGGCTATAATCAACTTTTTTAACCTCACCACAAGGTAAAACCTAGGAAAAGAGGTAGATTGTTCCTTTTCCAAAACTATTTGTAGCTGGAAAATATTGTCTCTAGAATTCAGTTGATTTATTTTTTCTAACTACTCAAAACCCTTCTATAGTGCCTCAATCTCTCAGAAACAGAAGCATCCACCTGGTTTAGAGGACCATTCCAAGCATCCCTTATACACTCTTTGACCTTTGGTTTATGCAATATTTTTCTATAAAATCTAAATTGTCCTCTGTAAGTTTCTTGAGAGGTAAGCAGTTTGACAAGAACTGGCCTATGGTCTGACCCTCTTTTATCCAAAAAAGCATGATTTCCACTGGAAACATACTAAACCAAGCTTTATTTCTAAAACATCTATCCAGCCTGCTCTGTATCCAAAGCTCATATATTTTTCCAGTCCATGTAAAACCATTTCCATGACTAGGCAGTTCCTTCATTTGACAGCCCTTTATCATATTTACAAAGGGTAAAAATACTGCATCATTCCTACTAAGTTTTTCAAAGAAATCTCATTTCTTTGAGTTTCGGAATTGTCAAGTCTTGAATACCACCCAATTCTTGACAATTCCAGTTAAGTATGCTCATGAGGAATATGACAATATGGTGATTTAAAACAATAAGAAAAATAGTAAAATGTAAACCCAATTTAAATAGAAAGAAGAGAATCGATTCATCAAATTCAAATAGAAAGAGGAGACGTAAATCGAATTAAAATAGAAAGAGAAGAATCGATTTGTCAAAGTTTTAGAAAAAATAAATTTGAGATTAGTGCATCGGTAATAAATTTGAGAGACTCCAACTTTATTATATAGAAGAATCATACGAGCCAAATATAAATTGGAAAAAAATTTAGTTTTACCATTGCTTAAAAAAATGTATTATTAGGAGATGGCAAATAGAAGATTTAATTAAATATAAATTTAACATTTTCTTGAATATCGTATTGTTTGAAAAACTATTTTTGACATGTGTCTAAATATAATCAATTGATTAACATATGTGTCAATTTCGTTAATTAGAATTGCGTCAAAGTTTCAGAAACATATAAATAAGAAAATCTAAATAATAAAAACAAAAATCAATTCAAATAGAAATATGAGAATCAATTCAAATAGAAATATGAAAATCAATTCGTCAAAATTTTGAACAAAATAGAAATATGTTAACTTAAATATTTAGAAACGTGTGGCAAAATTTAATTGGAACAAAAAATATGAAAATTAGAAGCATAAAAACATTGAATATTTGATACGTATTGGAATCTAATCGAGCAATTGACACATGTCTCAGAATTTAATCGACCAATGGCATGTTTCAAAATCTAAATGATTGACTGATACATGTCTCAATCCCGTTTAGAAAATTATCTTTGACACATGTCGAAATCTAATCTAATTGATTAACTAACACATATCTCAATTCTTTTTTTGTCAACAACTATAATTTATTAGAATGGTTCAAAATTCCAAACCACATGTTCACATTTTACATAAATATTGTTTGACGAGTAAAGTATAGCACTCCTTGCTAAACCATCTATTTTGAGATTTAAAGTGTGCGGAATGAAAAATAGAGAGATAAAAATTCCTTAGTCATCATGAATTCATCCAAATACGTTGAAAAAGCAGGCCAATATAATAGTATGTTGTGTGATCATGCATGCCATGACCCAGATAAGTGCTTCCAATTCGGAGTGCAGTAGGAAGAAGCTTATATTTAAGTTTATTTCCCACATGATTGATCCTTCCACATCGTCTTGAAAACAAAATTAACCCACACCTGACAAGTTCTCTATCTGTTTCCATGAGCCATATATATAATAGCGATACCCTGTGAAATCTGAGATCAAAGGAGAGACTATAGAATCATTTTGATCAAAATTTATTCCATTAGCTTGAGCCATTACGCATGCTATAACCTCTTTCTTTGCTATTTTTAGGACCTCTTGCAGGTCCTTGTTCATATTTTTGAAAACCTTATCATTTCTAATCTTTCAGATGTACCAAATAATCTATGGAAAGTTATGATCCTGGTTAGCCGTTGGTATTCTCCATAATAGGTAGTCCAAGTTTTAAAAAAAAACTGATGTTACTGAGAAATTTCCCACTGCCCAGTGTATCTTTGATATGGCTCATATTTGTAATGTTGGCTGACATTCAAAAAGAGCATGATTTATTGTTTCATCGGTCACACCATACTGTGTACACTAAAGGTCGTAATTTATCTTTTGATTTCTACGATTCGATGTGACCGTTAAACAACCCGTTACTGCTTGTCAAATAAAATGTTGTAGTTTCTGGGGACATTTCAATTTCCATGTGTGTGCTTGAAGTAGCAGAAAACATGGTCTGTAAACTTGCAGTAATGTTCTTGAAATAGATTTGTTATGTTTAGTCAAGTATCCTGATTTAACTGTAGATTTTCCAGATTTTATGAAATACCATCCAAGCGAATTTGTTTTATATGTTCTACTGATTGGAACTTTTCGAATAATTGGATTATCCATCAGATCTATAATTGCATTAAGTAACTCCATGTTCCACATCATGGTCGTCGGGTTAAATAATTGATCGACCATCAGTATATCGCCATTGCGCTAGTAAGCTTCCATGTTACTGTTTTAGGGAGTCTAAAATATGACATATATTTTTTACAGGGGGCGAATTTTCGAATTCTAAATAACTACTTGACACATGTGTTAATCCCGTTAATTACAATTTCGCCATGTACTGTCGGATTCTGGTGAGATGCACCAAATTTTATATAATAAAATTTAAACAGTTTAAATCGAAAAATAAAAATAATTAATTATTAAAAATTGGATTAAGTCAAAATTGAAAAGTGTTAAAATTTCACCTCTATTTAAACACGGCTTAAGTGTTTTTGTTCATTTGAACACGAACCCGAAAATAAATAAGAGACCAAAGACAGTTGCAAAAATATAAGCGGGCACAAAGATTATACAAATTCAGCTAAACCATAATGAAATAGCTAACATCTCGCCTAGAATCATAAATCACTAAAAATTGAGATTACAAGCAATGATCTTTGATCAATTACGAAAGCTCTCTTTTTCTAAGCTCACTTTGTATTCTATCTAGCATCCCATCCAGAGCCGTGCGGTAGTTATGGCAAAAGAAACATATGCTTAGGGCATCAATTTGGAAAAGAAAACTTAATAACATATATTTTATTAATTATTAATCTCAAAGTAATATAATATATATACATGGGCCTAAGTTTAAAATTATGTAGTAATATGGGCTGTCTACAATGACAAAAAAAGTTTATTAGCCCATAATTAATAGACAAATAATTAGATTAAAATGATTCTTCTAAAAAGTTAAAGAAAACAAAATTGTTAATTTTACAAAACCTAGAGAAGCGAAAAAGTTTGCCATCGACTATTTCTTCTACTTCCTTGCGATCGATTGAAACTAAGAGTTTCATATTCACAAAGCTTTTTCATCATATTTTCTGTCTTTCTCTCATAATCATTATAATTAAGGTAACTTATTCTTTTTGTTTTTCTTCTTCCAATAACTTTGTTATTTTTTTTAATACTTTTCAACTATTTTTTTCCAAAATTGTGAATAATCATCATAACCTTACTTTTTGATAGAAAGATGTCATCAAACAAAAGACATCAACCGTGTGGAGCAGACAACAGAAAAAAAAAAAAAAATGAAGCAAAATCTCAAGAGAATGCTTTATTCAGGTACTTCAAAAAATCTGAAACTCTTGATAGCTTTGTAGAAAATAATGATGAACAACATGCTACTTTTGGAGAAGATGAAGTAGATGAAAATATAAATGAGTGTCATAGAGAAGAACCGAGTCCTGAGCCAGAGAATATGAATACAGTGAATGAGGAAGAGTTGAATGTAAAAGATGATAAGAATAAGAATGAAAGTGGAAAGACAGATAATCTGGAGGAGTCTTGTGGATTTATAGATATGTATGATCCTGGAAACTGAGATATCATAAAAAAGGATGGAATGAATGGAGAGATTTTATGGTTGTACAAAGTCCGACAAAAAGATTGCCAATTGATTATAACTTTTGCAAGGATGGTCTTAAGAGACATTTCTCACATTCGTATTATACAAGACAGTTGGGTGATGGAAAAAAACAAGATCGGCGTTGGCTAGTTTATTCAAAGAGATTAAACAAGATCTTCTGTTTTTGTTGCAAATTGTTCAATGAGAGGGTCAATTGTCAATTGGCATCTATGGGGTTCAATGATTGGAGAAATATTTTGAAAAGGCTTAAAGAACATGAATCTGGTCGTGAACACATTTTGTGTATGAAGCAGTGGGCAGAACTAGATCTTAGGCTGCAAAAGAATCAGACCATTGACAAATATGCTCAAGATGAAATCAATAAAGAAAAAATCCATTGGAGACAGGTGTTGCTTAGGATAATTTATGTAGTGAAAACACTTGCTAAACAGAATTTAGCATTTCGTGGAAGCAACGAGAAGATTGGAGAAGAAGGTTGTGGGAATTTCTTAAGCTTTATAGAGATGATTGCTGATTTTGATCATGTGATGATAGAACATCTTAGAAGATTTAAAGAAGGTGAATCTCGTTCTCATTATCTCAGTGACAGAATTCAGAATGAGTTAATAGCTTTGTTAGGCAATGAGATCAAAGGTATGATTGTCAAAAAAATTCAAAGTGCAAAGTTTTTCTCTGTCATTCTTGACTGCACTCCTGATATTAGTCATCATGAACAAATGACTGTTATCATACGGTGTGTAGATGTTTCAATAACTTCAGTTAAGGTCGAAGAATTGTTTTTAACATTCTTGAAAGTTGATGATACATCTGGAGAAGGACTTTTTCTTGAGCTTCAAGATGTGTTGGTTGCTTTTGATTTGAAAATTGATGATGTGAGAGGACAAGGTTATGATAATGGCTCTAATATGAAGGGAAAGCATAAAGGAGTACAAAATAGATTTCTTGAGATTAATCCCAGAGCGTTTTATACACCATGTAGCTGTCATAGTTTGAATCTTGCACTCTGTGATATGGCAACCACTTCTTCAAAGGCAATCTCGTTTTTTGGGATTATCCAGCGTACTTATTGCTTCTTTGCAGCTTCAAATAAGCGATGGAAAATATTTGAAGATCATGTAGATGGTACACTTAAGTCTTTGTCGCACACTCGTTGGGAGAGCCATGTTGGAAGTGTTAAGGCAATACGATTTCAAGCTCCTAAAATCATGAACGCTTTAGTTTACATTGCTGAAAATAGTGAGGATCCACAAGAGCAGAGTGATGCTGAATGTCTTGCAACAAGTGAAACACATGGAATTGGAAGTTTTGAGTTCTTGGTTTCCCTGGTTATTTGGTACAATCTTCTCTCTATTGTTAACATTGTGAGTAAGAGTTTGCAGTCAGAAGACATGAATATGGATGTCACTATTGCTCAACTGAAGGGGTTAGTTTCTTATTTTCAAAAATATAGAGATTCAGGTTTTGAGAAAGCAAAATTATAGGCTAAAGTAATTGCAGAATCTATGGATATTGAAGCTGTATTTCCCAAGAAAGCAAAGCGGGTCATTAAAAGAAAAAGACACTATGGTGAAGATTCAGAGAATGTAGAGGGAAGTGTGACATTATCACCCGAGGAGAGATTTAGAGTTGACTACTTCATCCAAATCATGGATCAAGCTCTCTACTCGCTTGGGACAAGATTTGAACAATTCCAGAAGTATGAACAAATATTTGGATTTTTGTTTGATTTGAAAAAATTTCAATCAGCGAGTGATGATAGTTTGATGGCTTCTTGTGCTAATCTTGAAGATTCTCTAACACATGGTGATCATTCAGATATCGTTGGTAATGATCTTTTTGCTGAACTTAAAGTTCTAAGAGAAGCTTTACCACAAGAAGTTAAGAAGCCTATTGAAGTGTTGGACTTCTTGAAAAGTGTTCAAGATTTTTATCCAAATTCATGGATCGCTTATCGAATATTGTTGACATTCCAGTTTCGGTTGCATCTGCTGAAATGAGTTTTTCAAAGCTGAAACTTATAAAATCTTATCTTCGCTCGACGATGTCACAAGAAAGATTGAGCGATTTGGCTATTTTATCCATCGAAAGAGAACTCCTAAGGAACATTGATTTTGAAAGGCTGGTCAATGATTTCATAGAAAAGAAAGGAAGAAAAATTATGTTTTAGAACTATTATTCAGTTTGTTGATTTTTTTTTCTGCTAAATGACAATAATATTTACTATTGTAAAACATTTTTTTTATGAATGAAGACAGTTTTTTTGTAATTGCTTCTGTATGTTATTAGTGTTGGCACGGCTATGATCACATCTTAACTTCACTCGTGATACCCTTAAACCCTAAAGTTAACATCCTTTTTATAGCTAAACAATAAAATGCACTTTATGGTAAGATCCAAATACTTCCCAATTATGAAAAAACTTAGTCTCAGTCTCCTATAGAAGTCTTGAAATTGTCAAAAACATCTGTCTTTGTAATTCTTATGTGACTTTTTTAATGTGATTAAAAACAATATTGGCGAAGTATACCCGACCAAAGACTAAATGTGATTGGGCCGGACACAGCCCACACAAGATCCAAATCAAAAAGACATGCGCAGGATTGATAATAATAATAATCTAAACTCATTCGATGTATATAGTCAACCTCAGGCCTTCTAGAGAACCTTTTTCAAGAGGCCTATGGATATTAGTCCAAGAGAACCTTTTTCAAGAGGTTAGAACTTAGAATGTCTTTTCCCTTCAGCAACGTGAATAATCCCATTAAAAAAAATGACTACTATTCTTTTTCCTTTCTATTTATATAGTTTATTGATAGATACAGAAATATTTTAACTAAAACTTAAATGTCTGGACAAATCTAGAAGCAATAGTTAAACACTTATACGTGTCTTAAGTGAGAATTAATCTTGTTCCTCAATCAACATGGTCATAACACAGATTCACATCGCTTGGATGAGTTTTTTTTTTTTTTTTTTGATAATTCTTGGATGAGTTATTGTGGAAGTCGAAATCAACACAATTAGAATTTGTCGGAGGTTTGTTAAGGGGGATGAAATTTCTGCGGATGAACCACGAACGGAGAGATCCAAAGATGGTTTTTATTAAGCTGTGTCGAAAAGTTTTCGTACAAGAGTTTGAGAGCAAAAAAGTCTAGGGTTTTTTGCTAAGTAAATTGCGGATCCCTTTTTCAAAGGATGTACATAGATATATATACTAGTTTGAGTCGGCAAGGTCAATCCTAAAGAGATCAGGAAAAACTTCTTAATCCTTTGGGATTTCCTTTTTTAGCTAAGTCGGCATGACTTCGTGGGCCTTTGTATCGTTGTAGGCCGAAGATGGGCTTGTTGTCTTCGTATAGAAATGACTTCGGCCGCGTCGTCTTCTAGCTTCGTGTAGAACTGACCTTGGTAAGACAGCTCCGTATGGGAATGACTTCGGCCAGGATTGTCTTCGGCAGCTTTGACTTCGGCCAGACAGTTCCGTATAGATTTGACTTCGGCCAGGATTGTCTTCGGTAGCTTTGACTTCGGCCAGACAGTTTCATATAAAAATGACTTCGGCCAGGATTGTCTTCGGCAGCTTTGACTTCGGCCAGACAGTTTCGTATAGAAATGACTTCGGCCAGGATTGTCTTCGGCAGCTTTGACTTCGGCCAGACAGTTCCGTATAGATTTGACTTCGGCCAGGATTGTCTTCGGCAGCTTTGACTTCGGCCAGACAGTTCCGTATAGATTTGACTTCGGCCAGGATTGTCTTCGGCAGCTTTGATTTCGGCCAGACAGTTCCGTATAGATTTGACTTCGGCCAGATTACCTTCGTATGGAAATGACTTCGGCCATACAGTTTCGTATGGTTTTGACTTCGGCCAGACAATTTCGTATGGTTTTCATTTCGGCCAGACAGTTTCGTATGGTTTTCACTTCGGCCAGACAGTTTCGTATGGTTTTGACTTCGGCCAAATAGTTTCGTATGGAATTGACTTCGGCCATACAGTTTCGTATGGTTTTGACTTCGGCTAGACAGTTTCGTATGGTTTTGACTTCGGCCAGACAGTTTCGTATGGTTTTGACTTCGGCCAGGCAGCTTCGTATAGTTTTGACTTCGGCAAGACAGTTTGGCCGAAGTGGACTGCTTGGCCGAAGTGGACAGCTTGGCCGAAGTGGACAGCTTGGCCGAAGTGGACAGCTTGGCCGAAGTAGACAGCTTGGCCGAAGTGGACAGCTTGGCCGAAGTTGACAGCTTGGCCGAAGTGGACAGCTTGGCCGAAGTGGACAGCTTGGCCGAAGTGGACAGCTTGGCCGAAGTGGACAGCTTGGCCGAAATGGACAGCTTGGCCGAAGTGGACTGCTTGGCCGAAGTGGACAGCTTGGCCGAAGTGGACAGCTTGGCCGAAGTGGACAGCTTGGCCGAAATTGACTGCGTGGCCGAAGTGGACAGCTTGGCCGAAGTGCTTGCTGGCCGAAGTGCTTGTTGGCCGAAGTGGAGGCGTTTGCCGAAGTGAAGGCCGTGCCGAAGTGAAGTTTTGCCGAAGTGGACCCTTGCCGAAGTGAAGGCCCTTGCCGATGTGGGCTGCGTCGAAGTGGAGCAGGAGCTGTGCCGAAGTCTCCTTGCCGATGTCCCCCTTGTGCCGAAGTGAGCTATCACGTGTGCCGACGTGAACTTCGCCGATGTCCCTCTTGTGCCGAAGTGAGCTATCGCGTGTGCCGACGTGAACGTCGCTGATGTCTCCTTGTGCCGAAGTGAGCTATCGCGTGTACCGAAGCGAGCCGTTTGGCCGATGTGAACTTCGCTGATGTCTCCCTTCCTTGCCGATGTGGCTCGCCGAAGTGGAGCTCCTCGTGCCAATATGGAGCTCCTTCGCCGAAGTGGCGTTGCCGATGTCGTGGATCGTTGCAGAAGCCACGGGTTGTTGCCGAAGCCGTGGGTCATTGCCGATGTGGCCATACTTGCCGATGTGGCCCTGTCTGCCGATGTGGCCATGCTTGCCGAAGTCCCCATTTTTTGCCGAAGTCTCCACGCTTAGCCGAAGTAAAGAACAAGCCTTGCCGAAGTCTCTCCCTTCTTCGCCGAAGTGGAGCAAAGCTTTGCCGATGTGGACCAAGGCTTGCCTAAGTGGAGACAAGGCTTGCCTAAGCGGAGACAAGGCTTGCCTAAGCGGAGACAAGGCTTGCCTAAGCGGAGACAAGGCTTGCCTAAGCGGAGACAAGGCTTGTCTAAGCGGAGTCAAGGCTTGCCTAAGTGGAGCAAGGCTTGCCTAAGTCTCTCCCTTCTTTGCCAAAGTCTCCCTGCCGAAGTGAGCCAAAGCTTGCCGAAGTGAGCCAAAGCTTGCCTAAGTGAAGACCAGGCTTGCCTAAGTGGAGACAAGTCTTGCCTGAGCGGAGACAAGGCTTGCCTACATCCCTCCCTTCCTTGCCGAAGTCTCCACGCCGAAGCGAAGCTTCTTTGGCCGAAAATGGAGCTACTTTGGCCAGAATGGCCTCTCTTGTGCTTAAGTGGACCCGTACAGAAATGACTTAGGCACAATTTCGGCCTTGTCCGATTCTTCGTATTTTCATACTTAGCCATTTTCCCATTGATCACAGCTGGGTGGGTTTTGACCCCAACAATTATTTAATAATCGGTTACATCATCTATTGAAGTTTCATGTTCCTTTCTGAAGCAAAACATCTTCTTATTTATCTTTTAACATCGCGGGTACGTAAACTTTTACCTAATCTAAGAGTATATATTTTCTAGTATAAAGCTAAGGAAATACTGACTTGATGCCAAGCTTCTCTTGAGGCTGCTTAAGTTTTTTTTTGTTTTTTGTTTTATAAAGCGGCTGTTTAAGTTTTTAGTGTAAAGAAAATGTTTAAACTTTAAAATTTGTTTTGAACATTTTTTTTTTTGATAAAGAAATAGTTTTGAACATGTACATGAAATTTAGAATACATAGGATTGCGACATGCATGATGAAAAACAAAGCATGTATTTTTTAGTAAAAATTATGGTGAGAATGAGATGCCCACGGATCACACGCATGCATAAGGATGTAACAGTGTCTCCAAGGCTCCCACAAAAGGAGAAAAATGACAATGTGACGTGGAAATTATTCACTCTTTGGAATAAAATTTGTTTTTAGAAATTAAGTTTTCTTCTTTTTGTATTTATGTGCGTATAACTGAACTTTGGCATTGAACTTACGCTCCCTTTTGCAAAAGTTGATGTTGACCTTTTATATTCTTCTTGTACGTATGGAAAAGCTAAAAATAAATTATATTAAAAAAAAATACCAGACTCCTAAACAAAATGGGCTTTAAAAAGGAAAAGCACATCTAAAAGAGACGAAGACATACAAAATCGAAGGCCTAAAATTCTGTAATTTTTAGATTCTAGATAGCTACGAGCATCGGTCATATATTCATATTCCCATAGTTTCATATTAATTCTTTTCGGTTTTTTTTTAACTAAAATAATAATAATATCGTTTTATATTTGCAATGTCAAATTTCTATAAATTTGTAGATTTATTTTTATCAAATATACTATATTATACAGTGATATAAATTATATAATGTCATTCAGTTATATAGAAAAATAATCTAATATTGATTAAAATTCATATTAAACATTCATTATATATTGGCAGAATAAAAATAAATAAAAAAATTACTGACTTGTTAGGGTAAAAGTATTTAATTTTAAGAAAACAAAATGTCCTTGAAATTGTAACTCAATAATCATATATAACTTTATAGTAGTTGAATATTACGTCTAAGTAATTCCTCAGATGTTAAGGGAATATTAATATACTATATTGTCGTTTAGTAACAACAAATAAAATCTTTTCCAGACTTCAGATTTGATTTCTTATAATACAATGTATAATTTACGATTTTTTTTTTAAATACATTATATTCAATGAGAATATATTAATAATCTTTTCTCAATAATGAATACTAGATGTATAGAAAAAATATCATTTATTTAATTATATTCAATTGCTCATTTTACTAATATTTAAATATTTTAATCATTTATATAACATAACAAAATTTACCCGTTTAAATTCTAGGTTTTTTTTTTTTTTTTTTTTTGAGGAAGCCCTCTTGGTCCAGTGGTTTGACCAAAGATTAATTAATATTTCTATACCATGAAGTATGGGGTTCGATTCCCAGATAATGCGATTTATGGACAACTATACAGATTAATAGAGGCAAGTTTATAGGATATCTCCAACGTTGAGCAAGTAGAATCGTTCGCCGTGATTCCATGCATTAAAAGTAGAAAGGATATCCATCAGGAGCATGGAGCAGGAGCAGAAAGTACTGTATGTCGTGAATCTATAAAGGATCAGAGTGATTTGTCCGTGGTAGAATCATCTTTGTAACAGTCCTCATAATTTGTAATAAATCATAAATCTATACGACGGAAAAAAAAAATCTAGTTTTATAGTAAACACGAAAAATATCAAAGATGCACTTTATTTTAAAAACGCTATCCAAAAAATGTTATTTATCCTTGTAATAAAATAAGTTTGGTTATGAGGAAAAAAGAAAGACCCCCTTAAAAATAGTGTTAAGAATTTGAAGATAACTAGATAAGCATGGTCCGATAAGGAATATGTAGTATGCAATACGATTGATGAAAACATAAATAAAGCGGAAATAAAGAGTAACACATTGAAGTTGGACCAATAAAATCTGTAAATAAAGACTTAGAGCACCACAAAAAGATTGTTCTTTTGTTTTGTTTAAAGCTATTAGGGAAAGATTCGCCATTTTCGCCAAAAGATAATAACACAATTTCCATTTGCGTCACAATGCGATAAATATAGAGTACTGAGAGGAATAAATAAAGTGCAGCTTTTGTTATTTGCCATGTTCAATCTCAACCATTGATTTGTCATCGTTTCATCTTCTAAACCCCTAAAAACATTACTCTGGTCTATTCTATAGTGCCAATTTAGAGCCATCATCATAATCACATCATCATTATTTTTATTAGTATTATCATTTATTCTCATTATTATTATTATTATCGTGAGTTATAGTTGGTACTATCATGTCTTATTGTTGTTTTGTGCCAACATTTCAGAGTTAATCTTTTACCCGTTGAGCAATTAACGTGATGGCCGACTATAGATTAATGAAAGTGAATGAGAATCCAAGTCCTAAACACATTTATTATTTTAGTGCTTTCAAGTTCATCTCAAATTACTAACCCCACAAATCATTATCAGAACATCACAACTATAAACTCAAAATAAAGATAAAAATTATAAACCAAAGAAAAAGGGGAAAGAAAGACATCAGATGCTGCCTCCTTAAGACGTTTTTTAGTGCTATTTAGTTCATCACCTCCATGTCCTAAGATGCGTTATGACTTGACGTGTGTACAAATCAAATTTAATGGATGGGTCCATGAATGAATAATAAGTTAATAACAACAAGAAAAAAAAACTAATAATACTTTGATTAATTAAGTGTTAATAGTATAATAATAATTAAATGAATACCTCTCACCACAACTGTACGAACGTCATTTATGATGTGATGCAACCTTCTCCACACGCTTTTGCTCTTATGTACGGAAGATCCTAAATGAAGCTGCAACTCGTTGACACAGACTTCTCAACTCACTCACTCACCACGCGCCATGCACGCGCTCATTACCCTTTCTCTTATTTTCCTATTCTTCCCTTTAACAACCTAAATATTCCTCCTTTCACTTTTTTACTATAATTGTTCAACAAGTTTTATTTACTTGAACTGTCCCAAATTTTGTAGCTACAAGGAAGAGAACGTGTAGATAGACATCTCAAAATCAGTCTGTTTCATGTATGATGAAATATATATATTTATTAGTATAAAAATCGGATATATCTAATTGATCTTTATAAAAAAAAATTGGATATTCTTGCCGTTTAAGACGTATATAGACCAATTTCTATAGTAAATGATCTGATGGAATATTGGTATATGATCAATGACTAGCATACCAATTTATAAAGTAAAAGATCTGATGGAATTATAAGAGTTCTTTACTCCATTCATTCCGTAGAAGTAGAAAGTGTTATTATCTTTTATTTTAACCAATTGATTCTGGATCTTATTATGAAATGTGCTTCCTTAATACATTTCACGAAGTCCCATTTCACGTGAAGTTCACTTTTTCTGGAAATTGTATGAGATATGATGGTTTAGAGTTTGAACCTTAAATTGTAGCAAACTATTAGTCTTTTAAACTTTTGTTTGTATTTAGGAGGAAAAAACATTATTTGCTCAGAGTATATATTAAGTGTCACCTTCAAAGTTTTAAGCGTTAAACTCATTGAAGTGAGAGTTAAAGCTTTCCAGTCTCAACTGTTTGAATAAAAAGAGGGTGTTTAGTGAAAAGATTGTAAGAATTTGAAATACTTAGAACCACATTGAGAAAGAGGGAGAGCAAAATCAAAAGACAAGAAAAATGATATGAGAATTCAAGAGTCAAAAAGTCAAAAAAACTATTAGGAATAATAGAAATCCAGGCTATTATTAGAGGTAGTTAACAATTTAAGGGGAAAAACTTGTTAACTACCTCTAATATTATTTATTGGAAGTCTGTCAAGCATTTTAGTAATGGGGCTGTATGGTTGATTATTTGACCAGATAAAGAAAGGGTCCTAAAACCTCATATCAAATAATTTTATATTGAGAAAACTATCTCAGAACTCCAGCATTTCATTAGAGAAATAGTTTACTAAAATGAATGTTTTGCATGTTGATATATCTGGTTGAAATCACCTCTTATTATCTAAGGGCAACACTTACGTAACACGATAACGCGATAAAGTTACGTGAACACAAACACACACACACAAAACAATGAAGCTTTCGTAAAAAAAAAACAACGATCGAAGCCACATATATATAGCATGGTTATAGTTTCGTTGTTTTCATTTCCTCGACAATGCTTTGGACAATACTAACTGTTATAATCTAGAAGACGTATTCAAATTAGGGGAATTTAACTGTTATGATTAATTGCTTAGCTTCAGCCAATAACATGAATGCGTAAATGTAAGGCCAAGAGATACCAAAAACAACAAAAAGCAAGACAAATATTGTTTTTTTATATAAACGATACATTTATAAGTGATATCGTGGCACAAGGAATGAAAACTTTCGGTTATCGTGAACTCGTAGTCAATAGGTATCAAACAATTAAATATAAGCGAATATCATCTATACAAACATTAAAAAAAAAAAAAAACTTTTTCGTTTTTTCTTTTTCACTCACACACCTGTACGTAGCAAAAACCTCCGGGGAATCACCACCACACATACGAAATCTTCCGGTCTCATCTTTTCATTCTCACACTCCCAAAAAAAATATTTAGAAGCAAAACTTTCATATCATATTGTGGGCCCTAGTTCCACTTCCTCCGCCGTAAGACGCCGCCCCAATGGTGGTCAAACAACGACCAACCTTCTTATTTTTCATTCGGTTATTATTTAAAAACTTTTCGACGATTCTCTGGCTCGGTCTTGCTACAAGATTCTCCCAAGCCTCGTCCGCTTCGTCTCCATCACCTTTCAAGAACACTTCCGTCGCGTCCACACGGTGTATAGAAAAATTCCACTTCTTGTTCAGACGTTGAATCTTTGCTAACTGTCGACAAGCTAGTTTCTCTGTGTTCTCTTTGATCTTTTTAACCGCTACGTCAAGCATCTTCTTTTGCGTGTCATGGTCCACTAGTGATTCAGAACGTAAGTACTCGTCAAGCTCGGGGACTCCGATAGCTCGTCTTATCCCGACTGAATAATCTGCTTTCGGATTGAACACTTCTCTCACTTCTTCGAGTAGTCCTGCTTCCATCATGCGGTCCACGCGTTTTGAGACGAAGGAGTTGAGTACGGGTATAGAAACGTCGACCCAAATGAAACAGCATTGGTAGTTGTTTAACAGGAATCCAGAAGAATGATTGGCAAGTGCTTCTATGTATGAGTTTGATCCACCGGCTACTATAGGAAGCTTGTGCTTCGCTGAGACTTTTGAGATTGCTTGTGACGCAAGGCGGCTAAACTCGTTGGCCGTTAGGTTTCCGGCTTCTGAGTCGTATACTCCGAGCAAGTGGTGAGGCACGTCTCGGCATTCTTGAGGTGTGACTTTGTTTGTTAGGACGTCGAGGCCTTTGTAAAGTTGGATCTTGTCGGAGTTTATGATCTCTCCTCGAAAACGAGTTGCGAGGTCGATGGCTAGACGGGACTTACCGGATCCAGTAGCTCCCATCACGAAGACGACTTTTTCTTTGGGACGGAGAAAAGAGTTGACGTTGACCATGGAGAGCCTGTTCTTGAAGCTCAAGATTGGTTGTACCTGCTTCAGTGCTGAGAATTTCATGATGAATTGACTTTTCGGTGGGAGAAATAATATGTTTTGTTGTTTTGTCCTTTTGGGAGACCACCTCAACGAGTCGTGAGTAGTTAAAAAACTAACAAACTTCTCTGTAGAAAGACTAGAATTAAGAGTGTGTGCGAGAGAGAGAGTAGTGAAAGATCAAATGCTTTAGAAGTTTTAAGTTTTTGAGGTATAAGGAGGCTATATATATACACCTAAGCAGAGGCGTTTTTGTTAGACTCTAGCCTATGACCTTATTAAAAATAGATTTCAAAGGTCCCATCTATAGAAAATCTACCTAGACTTAGTTGGTTAAAACTTAACAAATTACCAGACGAAATAACAAAACATTTGGCAAAAACAAAAACTATATAGCTAGCTTTTTCTTCTGTCAATTCAAATAAAAGTTTAAGCATGCTTAATTATGGTTTAACTACTTTTTATTTTGTGTTAGTTATCTTCAATATTTGTACTAGTTTATTATATTTTAATTGGTCCACTGAACTATAAAACTTTGGGCCCATTTTCTTAATGTGAATGACTTAAATCTGAATTTTTAATTTTCTTATAGGTGAAAATGAATACCTCCAATCATTTGCTTAAAGGACCTTAATTTTTGGTAAATTTTCTGAAGATCTCTGAAAGCCTATATATGGACTTACTTGGATACATTGTAAAGAGTTATAAGAAGGTCACTACTCACTAGCCAGGTTTTCCTTTATTTTAAATGCATAATCGCATTCACTTTATTTAATCTATTAAAAGTAAAATCATTTGTATCCTTAATTTTATTTTATCAAGTTTTAGCTATTTATAAATTATTGATCTGGTTACAATCAATCCTTTAATTTGAAACTAGAAAATTTACAGTTTTAAGTTGTCAAAAGAATTACACTTTGTTTGAATAATAGAATCTTATTTAGCGAAGTTGGTAAATGACAAAAATTTGGAGATAAATCAGGTAAATAACAATTGGGTAAAGATAAATTAAATAAATAACAAAATTGTTCTAATACTGTATTCCGGTTTACTTTTTATATAATAATTAATTAGTGGACGGGTGATTTTTTCTGTAGTTTGTTTTTTGTTTTTTTTTTGTTCAAGTCTAATTTATAACCGAAAATTTTAAATAGTAATTTTTCGTTTAATAAATAAACACGTACATAAAACAATAACATGCTCCCAAATAAGATTTCTATTTCTAGTATAATTTTAAATTGATCATGAGAACGGCTTATTCATATACCAATTATTGGCCACAGTTACATGACGGACATGAACTGCATACCTGTGCGAATTCATATATCAACTCATACAATTTGGCTAAAACATACATTGACAAGTCAATAGTGCTGAGTCAGCTGCCACGTCACTGAGTCATCAATAGCCAGTTGACGTGGCAGCTGAATTATCAGCCACGTCAGCTACCACATCATCAAAATATTTTTAGTCATAAAAAAATTAAAATTACACTTAAATTAAAAATATTTTTAATCATAAAAACATAAAAAATTACAATTAATTTATTTTATATGTAGTTATTTTTCTTGATTTAAATAGAAATTTACTTTGCACCAGAAAAAAAATGTCAGGGTTGAAAGAGAATGAGAATGCTAAAAGTGAAAAATGTACATGTCGTGAATCATCAGCCACGTCATCAAAATATTTCTAGTCATAATTAAAAAAATTAAAATTATACTTAATTTAAAAATATTTTTAATCATAAAAACATAAAAATTACAATTAATTTATTTTATATGTAGTTATTTTTCTTGATTTAAATAGAAATTTACTTTTCCAAAAGTATTCTATGTGCATCGGCTTCTTGAGACTAGATATACGTGCACCAAAAAAATATATGTTAAAGTCACTCGAAATATCGGATATATGCATTTCGAGGATTTTTCGTCCCTCAAATCTTATGAGATTCGAGAAAGGGTTGAAAGAGAATGTAAATTTGACATTTTTGTAAAAGATAATAGATTTTTGAAATTTTCACAGTTCTAGGTATTTTTATAATTTCTCAATGGCAAACTAGTGATACGATACACGACATGTACATTTTTCACTTTTAGCATTCTCGTTCTCTTTCAACCCTGACATTTTCTTTCTGGTGCAAAGTAAATTTCTATTTAAATCAAAAAAATAACTACATATAGAATAAATTAATTGCAATTTTTATGTTTTAATGATTAAAAATATTTTTAAATTAAGTGTAATTTTAATTTTTTTATGACTAAAATATTTTGATGACGTGGCAGCTGACGTGGCTGATGATTCAGCTGCCACGTCAGCTGGCTATTGATGACTCAGTGACGTGGCAGCTGACTCAGCACTGTTGACTTGTCAATGTATGTTTTAGCCAAATTGTATGAGTTGATGTATAAATTCGCACAGGTATGCAGTTCTTGTCCTTCCTGTAACCGTGACCAATAATTGATGTATGAATAAGCCGTTCTCCCCATTTGATTGAGTTGGTACATTCTGACCAAACATAATCGAAGATTTTCAAAATTAATTTCTTGTCGTTTAAATTTTTATTTTACACGTATTAAAAAAATATATTAAAAATTCTAATATATTTCTATAAAACAAATTGTCTCTTTGTATTATAATAAAATTTATATTAAAAATGTAAAACGACATGCATTCATTTTAAAGAAAAACAAAAATATCGCAGAACAACACGTAATTTAATCCTTAGCTACCGTGGAAAATGTTTCAAAAGTCACCAGAGTTTTTTTCCGTCTGAATATTATTATATATAATCGAACTAAATTACAAAGTTGGATACTCCCGAAGTATAGCCAGAAAGTTTACCAGAAAACAAAGTTCGAAAGTTTATCGGAAAACAAAGCCTGAAAGATTACCGGAAACAAAGCCCGAAGGATTACCGGGAAGCAAAGCCCAAAGGATTACGGAAGTCTAGAAAACATAACTACAACTAAACACAGGAACATGAAAAAAATACTCTCAATCCACGGAGAGAGCGGAAAGAGCATCAGCCGCGGCACAACAAGGCTTACAAGTCACCGCCGAAGCAAGGAAAAACCGGGAAGAATATACCCAAATACGACGATTAACAAAAGCAAAAAACCACGATCGATAATCTATACTCCTACCCACTTAATCTTCAACCTAAAGAGTCTAAATCTAGAACTTTGCATCCTCACAAGAGGTTAGCCTTACAAGAACCGACCAAAGAAGACCACATGCGATGTAATTATTCAACTAAACTAAAGGGCGGTGTAAGGAGACTGATAAAGATTCACTGAAATAAATGGATGCTAATCGAAGACTAATCAATCCAGACAAATGACTACGCACACACAATCCAAAGATTAACGAGAGCAACCCAAATAGCAGTAGAATACAAATACTAGACAACCAACACCAACAAAAGACTAACGAAACAAACACACAAACAAGAGCTAGGATTTGGTTCCAACAAAAGGTAAAAGACAGCAGAGTCCGAGACTTCACCATGATCTTTCCAACAACCAAACAAATCAGTCCTAAGAATAGATCTGAGGTCATGAAAACTCACCACCAGAGGAAACGGCGATAAGACCAAATCCTCTCCACACGACGGCCCGAGACAAAGACAAGATAAAGGGCAAAGAACATGAATCATTTGAGGCTATAATATCACCCTTGATCAGAGATCCGGTGACTCCAGCCCTGAAACTAACTCGAACCGACATCCTCAAACACCCCCGATGAAACCGAACGCATACACCCTCTTCCACACCTTCTCCGACTCGGTTACAAGAGCTACAACCACACCGATTATACACATAAACAAAAGAGACGACCGGTGTTAGTGCTATGGAAGCCGCTGAACACCAGTCCGGTGACACCGATGGATATATATCCATCCATTCGTTTTAATTATGATGACTTTTTTTTGCAACTTTGTTTTTTGGTTCATTAAGATCTAAACCGACATAAAATCATAAAAATGGTTTAATTATTTATTATAAATTTATAATTAATACATTATAAAATAAAAAATCATCTTCTTCTTCCTCAATCGGTTTAGCTATCGGTTACTCCTTTTCTTTCTTGTAACCTTCGAAACGGCACGGCGTTTGACTTCCGCCGATCCAAACGATGATGCGTGTTTGAAGAATCTCTGGCAGAGCTTGGAAGATCCGGCGAGTAATCTCCGGAATTGGACAAACTCCAACGACTTAACTAATCTCTAATTCTCTCTTTTTCTCAAGACACACACAAAAGATGGATTCGAAAACTCCAGTGAAAACCAAAATTTTAGATTCGTCTTCGATTTCCAAGGTCAGGGTCATCCTTAGGGTTCGTCTGTTTGTTCCCCGGGAGATTTCCGACGAGAATAGCGACGGCAGATCGTGTGTTTCTGTAATCGGCAGCGATGACGGAGATGCGAACGAAGTGGCAGTTTACCTTAAAGATCCAGATAGCTGGTAAGTGTCTTTACGAATCGGTTTACGTTTTAGGACATTGCGAAGGGGATGTCGGAGATTCCGATTGTAACGTTTGTGTGAAAAACGCATTAGAGAAGGCTCAAGTCGAATGTGGAAGCTTAATCTCTGGTCAGATTTATGTAGGAATTCAAATTACTACAATATGGGAAAACTGATATTTGTAAAGAAATTGCATAAAATAAATCGATAATACAACAAAAATACCGATACAAGAATTAGGAAGAAGAACGGATTTGCAGAGGCAAGATATGATCTTTATCTTTAATTTTGAAAATGCCCAATAGTGTGACGGTTGTGTGGCGTTCCGAATCCCTTGATACAACTGCAATCATTCTGTTTTGCACAACCCAAGAGCAGAATCAAACAAATGTTTTTTGTGTGTCGTACTCTTAAACACAAAAAAAATAAAAATAAAAGAAAAAAGATATGAGAGATTTTTATTCTTGTTATTGATTATGTTGATAATCATTCGATCATCATGTGAAGAGCAATGGTTTGAATTATAACGAAGACCTCACGTACAAACATACATTTGTACGTAACGTACTGTAATCAAGTGTAGTAAAGTGGAGTAATTATTAGAGAAATTATGAGAATTGATCTCATAATAAAAACGTGATTGACTAAAAATTCAATCAAATTTTTTTTCTTTTATATAATTAACTAAAAGAGATATTTTCTTTGTTGAATTTATCAATAATATGTTCCAAAATAAATTTGTACCAAAAGAATAATCTTATGGATCATTGGTCCATTTACTAAATTCTGAAATCCAAAGCCGAAACCCGGTCTGGGTATCTCCTTTCTCATATACACCAAAGTGTATATAAGGTTTTGAATCTTGTTAGGAGTTTTCCACTTTATATACTTGAGGATTTTTAATCCAAACTTCCAATGTGGGATATTTGCTAGTTTTTACACTTAGTCAAATTTTTGGAAGCTTTATAAGCTTTCCGAATCATCCACTTTGGAGATTTATTTCACATTCAAATCAACTTCGATTTTGACAAGTAAATACACTACATTATAGTGTTTACGGCGACGAGTCTATCGTACCTAAAATCCGGTCATTCCGATGAACGTCTCCACCGAAAAATTCACCGGAAGATGGTGTAAAACCATATTGTCAAAAACGAGTTCCAACAATCCTCCATATGAATAGAAATGACTCTAAACACATGACTCGATGGACTTGACAGACGCGACAAGACTCGAGAAAACGGACTTTTGAGAGTACAAGCAAAAAATCCACTGTATATGAGTTGGTAGCTTTTTTAGCTTTGAACCAATCATTGTTAATAGTTATTGGATTTACTCGACCAGGAGGTGAATATGATGTCTTGAACCACCCGGACTTTGATGTAAACTAAGACAATAGCTATAACACAGCTTCATTCTCTCACAGAACTAGGTTCTCTATTGTGTTCATTGTGGCCTTGAACATGCCTGGTTATCATGAGTGAATTTAGAGAATATAGCCTTTCATTCATTCTCCTAGAAACGGCCTCATTTCACACTCACTAGGTGATATTTCAATAGACTTTGTTTTATGAAGTATCATGTAATACTCCACGAACATATCAGAACTATGGTGAATATCATTAAAAGCAACGCTTATCCTTTTTATATAGGAAACACTGTATATCATCTCAGAAACTGGGTAGAGACTAGAGTCTCATAGTGCTTTTAGCAGAATCAGTTTGACTTAGTTTTCCCCTTGAACCTATTTCATGGGATCTTCAGTCATGTAGGTAGGATTTCCATCAAACATCCGCGTAAGTCATAGGCTTTAAATCCAATCTTTTTGATGATTTTATAATTTGATCTCATAACACACCTTTAATAAATGGATCCTAGGTTGTCCGATGAGATATAATCTGTTGAGATTACTCCATTTGAGATCAATTTTCTAATGGTTTGACGTCATCTTTTTTTAAAAAGACATGACTACCCATTATAGATAAAACTTAGTGTTGGGCTATAGTCGTAATGCTCACACTATTTTTTTCCAC
Source organism: Pseudoturritis turrita (assembly GCA_900406555.1). Lineage (NCBI taxonomy): Eukaryota > Viridiplantae > Streptophyta > Magnoliopsida > Brassicales > Brassicaceae > Pseudoturritis > Pseudoturritis turrita. The sequence continues at coordinate 735,113 of OVBL01001059.1, read as the reverse complement.
ATCATGATATCTTTTACCAACTTTTGAAACTACTAAGCTTCCTTAACTTTATCTCAAGCTATGAACTTAGGTTCCATGATTAATCTGTTCCACAGAGTTAATTTGAAAGATTTCCATGATGTTGTTGCACCACAACATGTAAAGACATATCCACTTGTGGACTATTAGTTTCTGGAAGTCGATAACCAATTAGCATAATTGTATCTTTCCAAAACTATTGGTTCTTTACCATAATGCAACCCATAACTTTTAGTATATTGCATGTAACTCAATACTTTAGTTATTACTTTCCAGTGTTTACAACCTGGATTACGTGTGTAGCAACTTAGTACATAGACTACGTCTGCCGAGCACACTTGAGTAGATCTTGAACAATATTAGTTTCTTCGACCACGTCTTTATGTCTTCAAATAATGTGATTTACATACAAACTTAGTAAAATGTATCCGTGAGGAGTATTTTTTGATATATATAAACTTATCACATTTATTGATGTGAAAACTATTTGACAATGTAAAATATTTCAAGCTATTGTTTCAGAGCTTTTATATGCCCGAACAGAGATTTCACAAGTCTATAGACTTTGTGTCTTTTAGACTAAGCCATTAGTTTTCAGTTTTGAAAAAACCGTTTACACCTTAAGACTTTAAGCCTTAGTGACAAATCGATTATCGCCCACATATGGATTTTCATAATGAAGTCGATCTCACTAATGAGGTTTTTCCTTCCTCGAAGGATTGTCTAATTTAGACTTGGCTTTAGTGAAAATTACAGTGCATTCTCTCGAAGAAAGACCAGTAAAAATCTTTATCAAAAGATTTACAGATTCTTATGCATCATCTCACAATGTGCCAGAAGTACTCGCCTCAATTATAGAGGTAATAAAGTCTTTTTCTTCACGAGTTCGTTTTGGATTTTGTTTATCCTTATACCGAAACAAGTGTTCAAAGAAATATACATTCTTTGATTTCATTATTGTATTTACATGGATATCCGGTACATCTAATTATAAATCAAAAACCGATAAGCAATATTTTTATGTGCATATCTGATAAAATAGAATTTGCCATTTTTGGTCCGATTGCGACCTTTTTTAGAAGGTAGTGTAGGACCAAAAATTGGAACACTACGAGAGTGGTGATTAAACAACAAGAATGATAAAACGTTAAGGGAAGAGAATTGTGGAGTCGAGATCAAAATCTCTTTCCTTAACTCTTTGAATCACCCGCAGTGAGACGGAAATATGTGATTCAAGAGTCCCAGGATACAACCACCAACAAAACCGTTTTCGCTATCACTCGAAACACAGATCTAACGAACTAATTCTTCTACGATACTCTCGAAAAAACTTATTGAAGAAAAAACCGAGACAAATCACAAAGAGAAGTTGGATAGATTTCTGATTTTTTTCAGAACATCTTCTTTTATGAATTCTATCAGAACTCGTCTATCTTGATGAATGAGAAGGCTGCTTCTTTTAAGAGCCAAAGAGAGAGGTTTCGAATCCGAAATTTTTTAATGCTTATGGATCCCATCAAAGAGGAAAACACGGAAGCAATTACGGACGAAAAACATGGAGGCTTTTTTTACTTAGTGGACAGAAGAGGAGTGGATGCGTCGGCAGTCAAAAATAAATATCTTTGACCTGGAACCGAATCCGACCCAATCACGAAACCAAACCCGAGCACTCATATAGTACCCAAGTACCCAAGTAGGCTTTTACTAATAGCTCAATAACCCATATTTCTCTTTCAAAATCAAACCATTTTTGTCTAATATAATTGTCCATTTAATGACCCATTTATATTAGCAAAAATGTTCCAACAATCCCCACATGAATAGAAATGACTCTAAACAGATGAAGACTCAACAGACTTTGACTAGACTAGACAGACTTTCGAGAGTATACGAAAATGTAACTATATCTGAGAGGTAGCATTTTTCAGCTTTGAACCAATTATTTTTTATATCTGTCGGGTTTACTCGGCCAGGAGGTGAACATGATGTCTTGAACCACCCGGATTTTAATGTAAACCAAGACAACAGTTATAGCATAGCCACATTTTCTCGTAGAGATCAGTTCTCTATTGTGTTCGTTTTGGCCCTGAACATGCCTGGTTATTCATGAGTGAACTTGGAGAATATAGCCTTACTTTCATTCTCCTAGAAACGGCCCCATTTCACACTCACTAGGTGATCTGCCATTAACTTTGTTGTTAGAAGCACCCTGTTTTGCTCCACGAATATCTCAAAGTTATGGAATCATTAAAAGCCCACGCTTAGCCTTATCACACACAGGTGACACTGTTTATCATCCTAGGAACTGGGTATAGACTTAGTCTAACAGTGCGCAGTTCTGAATCAGCTTGATTTCGTTATCCCTTTGAACCTAGATCTTGGGATCTCCAGTCATATAGGTGGGGTTTCCATCATGCGTCATCTTTGGTTATAGGCTTTAAACCCATTCCTCTTGATGATCTAACAACTTGATCTTTCGGCAAACTTTTGGTGAATGGATCAGCTAAGTTCTCTGCCGATTTAATGTATTCTATCGTGAGTACACCAGTGGAGATCAATTGTCTAATGGTCTTGTGTCGTCTTCTAATATGACGAGATTTACCAATTGTATAGTTTACTCAGTGCCCGAGATATAGCCGATTGACTATCACAGTGTACACGTAAAGCTGGCACTGGTTTTTCCCACATTGGGATATCTTCCAGAAAGTTCCGAAGCCACTCAGCTTCCTCTGCGGCTTTATCTAAAGCTATGAACTCTGACTCCATGGTTGATCTTGCCAAGAGAGTTTGTTTGGAAGATTTCCAGGATACTGCTGCACCACCAAGAGTAAAGACATATCCACTTGTTGATTTCGAGTTTCTAGAATCTGAAATCTAGTTAGCATCACTATAGCCTTCTAATACTGGTGGTTCTTTACCATAGTGCAGTCCATAACTTTTGGTGTATTGAACATAATTCAATACTCTAGTTATGGCAATCCAATGAGTATGACCTGGATTACTCGTGTAGCGACTTAGTACATTCACTGAGTGCGCCAAATCGGGTCTAGTACAATTTGTCAAGTACATAAGACTTCCAATCAGTCGTACATATTCTACTTGTGATACTGGCTCACCTAAATTTTTCATTAAATGAAGGTGATAGTCAGCGGGAGTTTTTGCAGTCCCATTTGAGTAGTTTTTAAACCGCTCAAGGATTTTTTCAGCATAATGATCTTGAGATAGTGTAATTCCTTCGGAAGTTCTTATAATTTTTATTCCTAGAATTACTTCCGCTAATCCCATGTCTTTCATGTCAAATTTTCTTTTGAGCATGCCTTTAGTTTCATTGATAATGTCTTTATTGCTTCCAATAATGAGCATATCATCTACATATAAGCACAATAAAATATACCCTTTTGGAGTAGTTTTGATGTATATGCATTTATCGCATTCATTTATGCTAAACCCACTTGACATCATTACATTATCAAACTTTTCATGCCATTGCTTAGGAGCTTGCTTAAGTCCATCTAATGATTTCACAAGTCTACAGACTTTGTGTTCTTGTCCTGAGATAACAAACCCTTCTGGTTGTTTCATATAAATCTCCTCTTCCAAATCACCGTATAGAAATGCAGTTTTGACATCCATTTGATGGATTTCAAGATCTCGTAAGGCAGCAATGCTTATGAGCATTCTTATTGAAGTTATTCTCGTCACTGGAGAATAGGTATCAAAGAAGTCCAGGCCTTCATGTTGCCTGAATCCTTGAACCACAAGTCTAGCCTTGTACTTTTCTATCGCTCCATCCGTTTTTATTTTTGTTCTGAAAATCCATCTATTCCCAAGGGCTTTGAAACCTTGCGGTAGATCGGTTATTTCATATGTATTGTTCTGCAAAATGGAGTCCATCTCACTATTAACGGCTTCTTTCCAAGAAGGCGCATCTGGTATCGACATGGCTTCCTTGAAAGTGCTTGGCTCATTTTCTGTAAGAAAAGCCACTATGAATTCGAAACCGAATGTCTTTGCCTTACGAAATCTTTTACTTCGCCTAGGTTCTTCTTTTTCTTCGTCATTTATAGTAGTACCAGAACTGCTTGCCTCATTTCCAGGGGTACAAGCATCTCGTTGTTCACGAGTTCGTTTATTACTTTCTCTATCTTTACATGAAAATATGTCTTCAAAGAATGAAGCATTCCTTGATTCCATTATAGTGTTCACATGTATATCTGGTATGTCTGACTTATGTACCAAAAATCGATAGGCACTACTATTATGAGCATATCCAATGAAGATGCAATCTACCGTCTTAGGTCCTATTGTGACCTTTTTCGGAGGTGGAACTGCAACTTTTGCAAGGCACCCCCACACTTTCAGGTATTTTTACGAAGGTATCTTACCTTTCCAAAGTTCATATGGAGTTTTTCCAGTTACTTTGTGTGGTATTTTGTTCAGGATGTAGTTTGTGGTAAGCAAAGCTTCCCCCCACATGTTCTGGGCTAACCCAGATTCCTGCAATATTGCATTCATCATTTCTTTAAGAGTTTGGTTCTTTCGTTCCGCAACTCCGTTGGATTCCGGTGAATAAGGGGCGGTAGTTTGATGAATAATCCCATGTTCTCTGCATAACGCATTAAAGGGTTCATCATATTCCCCTCCTCTATCACTTCTGACTATTTTAATAGTCTTATCAAGTTGATTTTCGACTTCCAACTTGTATTCTTTGCATTTTTCCAAAGCTTCATTTTTACTGCGTAGTAAATAAACATAGCAGTATCTGGTGCAACCATCAATGAAGGTTACAAAGTATTTTTTCCCTCCTCTAGTTTGAACGAATTTCATATCACACAAATCTGTATGAATTAAACCTAGAGGTTCTGTTGTTCTTTCCACGTTTGGTGATGGTGTTTTAGTGAGCTTGGATTGAACGCAAACTTCACATTTTTCTTTGCTTAATTTTTATTTTGGAATCAAGTTCATGTTCATCAATCTACTCATAGACTTGAAGTTAACATGTCCTAATCGTTCGTGCCATAAATTAAAAGACTCTGCAACATAAGCAACTGGTTTCTTATTATTCTTCTTCTCCGAGGTGGAAGCCTCGGTTACATCATTGTTAACAACATCATTGTTACGAATTACAGCCTCAACAGACATTTTAAACAACCCATCACAGAAAAACCCTTTTCCCAAGAACATCCCATGCTTGGTTAGTACCAGCTTATCTGCATCTATCTTGACAGTGAATCCATGCTTGCTTAGGAGAGACCCCGAGATCAGATTCTTACGCATGTCGGGCACGTGGACCGCGTTTGTCAGGATAAGCTCACGGCCAGAGGTAAGCTTCAGAACGACCTTTCCATAACCTTCGATTTTTGAAGTGGCAGAATTTTCCATGAAGAGTTTTTCGTCACTATTGTTCTTTTTGTAGGTAGAGAACATCGACTTCTCCAAGCATATATGCCTGGTTGCACCGGTATCAAACCACCAAGTCTTCGGATGGCTTTCTGCAACATTAGCCTCAGTGACAACTGCACACATGTCAGCTTCTGTGAGGTTAGTTACGTTTTTGGCTTCATTGTTCTTTGGGGCCTTTTTGCTATGACATTCGAAGGACTTATGCCCCACCTTGCCACAATTGTGATAGTTTCCTAAGAACCTTTGCTTCGAGTTCTCACCAAATTTCTTTTTGAACTTCTGCGAGTTCTGAGGAGCGATTTTTCCTTTCAATTTTTCTTGACGCCCTTTGTTTTGCCACTTTGTTTTCTTATTGGCGTTTTGGAGTTCCGCCAGATTAGCGTTGTGTTCGTGAATCTGCACACCAACTCCAATTTGTCTCCGGTTTGTTGACTCAATGCGGAGTCGCATAGTCAAGTCTTCCAGACTCATCCACTTCCTCTTCAGCTTGAGGTAATTTTTGAAGTCCATCTAGTTTGGCGGAAGCTTCTCAATCATACATGCGGCCTGATAGGTTTCACATAGCCTCATTCCCTCAGCATGTATCTCATGGAGGAGATTGTGTAGCTCGTTGACTTGTTCCATTAAAGGCCGCGAGTCCACCATCTTATAATCTAAGAATTTTGCTACAGCATATTTCTGAGATCCAGCATCTTCGGTGCGATACTTCTTCTCTAGAGAATCCCACAGTTCCTTAGAGGTTTCAACATTGCAGTACACGTTAAACAGCTGGTCGGTAAGACGACTTTGGATGTATCCTTTGCAGAGGAAATCACCATGTTCCCAAGCGTGGACGCTCGCAAGCGCACGAGGATCAGTATTATCCGCTAGGAGAAAAGGTTTCTCCTCACGTGTGTATTTTTCCAGCTTTAGCGTTGTCAGATAGAAGAACATCTTCTTCTGCCACATCTTAAAGGCAGTCCCTTCAAACTTGTCAGGAAGGAGACCTGCTGAATTCGCAGCTGGAATTTGCACCGTTGAAAACGGATCAGAGGCTGCGGTTTGCACAATCACAGCTGGAAGAGTACCGAACTGCAGTTGTTGAACATCTTCAACTCTAGCCCCATTGAGAGTGTTGTCGTTGACTTCAGCAACGTTGGGGACATTAGCGTTTTCGTTTTCTATTTTCTGGAAAATAAACACACACACTTACGAGTTAGAAATGATTTTTAAATATTTAAAAATCGATAACAAGAAGTAAGTTTCGACAGTTTAGAATCGCAATTCAAAACTATTATTGAACCAATAAGAACCGCAATAGCGCGTTCGAATATGAACCTCGAGAGAGAGTTCGTTGATGTTTATACGTTCGCAAACGCTAAACAAATTCTCTAGTTGACAACAGAAAAGCAATCGCGAAAACGTTTGTGAAACGGTCGCGATACAAGCTTGAACTGCGTTTGAAACGTTTGTATTTTCGCTATTCAATCCGTTTGATGTTTATAGAAACAACAACCGGATTCAAAGAGTTAAGATTGTAGGTCCAAAAATTGGAACACTACGAGAGTGGTGATTAAACAACAAGAATGATAAAACGTTAAGGGAAGAGAATTGTGGAGTCGAGATCAAAATCTCTTTCCTTAACTCTTTGAATCACCCGCAGTGAGACGGAAATATGTGATTCAAGAGTCCCAGGATACAACCACCAACAAAACCATTTTCGCTATCACTCGAAATACGGATCTAACGAACTAATTCTTCTACGATACTCTCGAAAAAACTTACTGAAGAAAAAACCGAGACAAATCACAAAGAGAAGTTGGATAGATTTCTGATTTTTTTCAGAACATCTTCTTTTATGAATTCTATCAGAACTCGTCTATCTTGATGAATGAGAAGGCTGCTTCTTTTAAGAGCCAAAGAGAGAGGTTTCGAATCCGAAATTTTTTAATGCTTGTGGATCCCATCAAAGAGGAAAACACGGAAGCAATTACGGACGAAAAACATGGAGGCTTTTTTGACTTAGTGGACAGAAGAGGAGTGGATGCGTCGGCAGTCAAAAATAAATATCTTTGACCCGGAACCGAATCCGACCCAATCACGAAACCAAACCCGAGCACTCATATAGTACCCAAGTACCCAAAGTGCAAATTAAAAGCCAACGAGCCAACGTGCACACGTGCCCGTGCCGTGCCGTGCCGTGCCGTGCCGTGCCGTGCCGAGGCGAGGCGAGCGCGCGCGTGTGGTCTTTTATTTCTCCTCTCATGTTTTGTTTTAAACATAAACATAAGTCCTCTCATTTATATACCACTTGGAAATTTCTCAAACTTCCAATGTGGGACAAATTATAAAATGTCATGTACATTAAGCACCATTTAGGCTTTTACTAATAGCCCAATAACCCACATTTCTCATTCAAAATCAAACCATTTTTGTCTAATATAATTGTCCATTTAATGACCCATTTATATTAGCAAAAATGTTCCAACAGGTAGCACTGTGACTTTTGCGAGGTACCCCCACACTTTCAGGTATTTGTACGAATGTACTTTACCTTTTCAAAAGTTTATATGGCATTTTGTCAATGACTTTATGTGGTAAGCAATGTTTCCTCCCACATTTCAAGAGATAACTCAAAATCATGGATATGTGCATTCATCATCTCTTTAAGGGTTCATAAGTTTTGTTCCACAATTCCAATAGTTTCAAGTGAATAAGGAGCAATTTTTTCGATGAATAATGTCATTTTTCTCTAAGAAACGCATTTCATTCTCATCAAACTTGCTTTCTTTATCATGTATAACTATTTTCATAGTTTTCTCAAATTAGCTTTGAATTTCCATCTTGTATGCTTTGAACTTTTTCAAAGGCATATTCTTGTTTTTTAGCAAGTAGACATATCTATTAAAATAGATATTGATGGTGGTAACATCGTAATGCCGCCATTCCATTCGATTATTTCCAATCTGGTTGACTTCTGAAACTACACTACACTTATTTGTTTTAGTCAAATTGGTATGAAGTTTTTCAATTGTCTTTGCATGGTCAATTGTGGTACAACGTTCATTAGCATTGCTATGATATGCATAAGCCTTTTGACCACCTATATTGCAATAGTTGGGACATTTTTCCATTGAACTTCTTATTGTTGTTGTTGATTATGAGAGATTCTTATTGTTGTTGTTAATTATGTTGATAATCATTCGATCTTCACACATGTGAAGAGTAATGGTTTGAATTATAACAAAGACCTCACGTACAAACTTACGTTTGTACGTAACGTACTGTAATTAAGTGTAATAAAGTGGAGTAATTATTAGAGAACTTATGAGAATTGATCTCATAATAAAAACGTGATTGACTAAAAATTCAATCAATTTTTTTTTCTCTTTTATAAAATTAACTAAATAAGATATTTTCTTTGTTGAATTTATCAACAATATGTTCCAAAATAAATTTGTACCAAAAAAATAATCTTATGGATCATTGGCCCATTTACTAAATCCCGAAATCCAAAACCGAAGCCCGGTCTGGATATCTCCTTTCGCCTATACACCAAAGTGTATATAAGTTTTTGAACTTTGTTAGGAGTTTTTCATTTTATATACTTGAGGATTTTTAATCCAAACTTCCAATGTGAGATATTTGCTAGTTTTTACACTTAGTCAAATTTTTTGAATCTTTATAAGCTTTTCGAGTCATCCACTTTGGAGCTTTATTTCACATTCAAATCAACTTTGATTTTGACAAGTAAATACACTACGTTATAATGTTTACGGCGACAATTCTATCGTGCCTAAAATCTGGTCATTCCGATGAAGTCTCCACCGAAAAATAGTGTAAAACCATATTGTCAAAAACGAGTTCCAACAATTTATCTACACAAGTGTTTTATTGCTTACAGTTATTACCCAAATGGTGTTTCCAGAACCTCCTTCTTCTTCCTCTGGCTCTGGTTGTGAAAAACTCGATTTTTTTTCTTTTTTTGGCTTTCTTGATACTTGTTGGAATCAGATCTAATAAATAATCTGGGTTTAATTCAGTTTAGTAATGTTATTAGATGGTTAACATAAATTTGGTAAATAGTAAACCGATTAAAACTGATGTATATAGATTATGGGGTTTCGAATTATTATTTCGGGGTATATAAGTTTAGAATATTTAATTCTAAGAGATTTAAATTTTGAATTTTATTTATAGGGATATATATAAAAAAGACTTAGCTTAGATTACATATATAGTTATATAATAGTTGTCGCACAGAAATAGATTGTCTCATCTAAAAAAAATTACGCAGTCTATCAATTTAGAAAGAAAAGCAAAAATACATGAAGAAAGACGGTGTTTTCTTCCGTCATAATTGTGAGGCTTTACGTCATATCGAACGCAAAAGCTGTTTCCAAGCTAGTGTGGGACAATAATATAACCCCACATATCATATTTTATTGAACGAATCTTGCATATATTATTGTCACACGAGCGGGAAGACTTAACGTTTTACATCTCAATATTTTGTATTTATTTGGTAAATAACATGAGTGCAGTGTAAGTGTTGTCGCCTCTACTTTCTACCCAGTAGGAATAACATCATTAGTCATAAACCAATTTATATGTTGTTTGGTTATCTTTTGTTGTATTGGTAAAAAATTTACCATTTACAAAGTAGTCAATTAAAAAAAAAAAAATTAGGTCACTAACCATATTCGGTAAACAAATAAAGAATATAGTCATGTTTAGTAATTCATATTTAAGTAAGTAACCAAGTAAAATACAAAATATCCATTTTATCTTTTTAATTAGTGCCACATCATTTTTTATTTCTTTTTTTGGTACATTTCATTATGTTTTGTGTAGAACAAAATAATTTATCTTTTCTTATTTTATTTTTAATTTAATCTATTAATATAAATTGATTAAATCTCATGATTATATTAGAAAATTCATATTTTTCTGCATTTAATATAGTTTGAATTTTTGAAAACGGATATTAAATTTTGCAAGAAATAATTTCAAATAGCTGGTTAAGATTGTATCAATCATGGACCGGATTTAATCAACATCAAGTACAAAAAAAAAAAAAAAATTCATGTTATTATGTTGTGACACAAACATGTGTATCAATTCATGCTATTTACATTATGTTATACATATTCTAGATTTTTCTTAACTGTTGATAGCTTCAAAAAAAAAAATTAACACGTCATAGTGAATTTCTGAAATAAATTTAGCAAAATTTAATGTTTTTGCACCAAATAAATTGATTCTTGAATATTTGCTAAATTAGGACAAATTAACACACCTATTGTCCTAATAAACTTTTCTTAACATAGCTTTGTCCTATTAATATTTAATGAAAGAGAAATCCATTTTTACCCTTAAATTTTGTTAAAAAAATATTTTTGTTAATTTAGAAAATTATTTTAAACAAATTAATAGAAATTCTCAATTATTTTTAATCAAGTAAAATCAAACCGAATTTTCTCCTTCTACTCTCTTAGTCGCGAGAGAAAAAAAAAAAGGAAAAAAAACTTCATCTTCTTCTCTCTAAAACTCCATTGAAACCCATAACTTCTTTGATTCTCAACGGATTTGCTTGATTTTTGGATCTAATCCATTCGGATTTTTGTGTTCTTTCCACCCCTGCCATCGTTTTTTGCAATTTGTTAAGGTAAGGCACTCAAAAACCCAATATTTAGTCCGACAGTTTTTAGTCACATTCCATGTTTGGTTCGTTTCTTCACCATGACTTGTTATTCAGTTGTTTGGGCGTTTATTTGGTGGTGATGAGTAGAAATCGATGACTGTTGATGCTTGTATTCATTAAGTTGTGTGAATTTTGATTCTACTTTAGGGTTTATGGCAAAATTTGAAAATTTTGATTAAACTTGGTTCATGGCCGAATTGGAGATGAGTTTTGGGATATGATGACTGCTTGTGTGGCCGAATTTAGAGTTGAGTTTTGTGAATCATCATGTTTTCCCTCTTTAAGATTTTCTCATGCTTCGAACGAACATTATGCTTAAGGAAAAACTGCTACTTGATCTGATTTTGGGATTCTTCTCTATTGGTGATTGATGGTTTGATAATTTGGCATTATATTATGATTCATCACCATGTCTATCGTCTTTGATGATAATTTCGTTTTGTTCTTCTTTGGATTGTCACTTTTACTCAAAAATGGTGTTTCTCTCTTGCAGGGATGGGGAAAACTACAGTAGCTCAAGGAGCACGTAAGCCACCTGCACAATATAAAATTGCGTCCACAATCGTACAAAAGGCCAAAGGCAAAAAATCTTCCTCCACTGCTGTCACAGCTACAAAGCGACCTATTTCCGACAAATGGGATGCTTTTGACACTGGATTTGTCAAAGACTTGGCCACACAATCACAGTGCCAACTCGTTTTGTCTACGAACCAACTTTCTCTTCATATCTGCTTTCGGAAGATATTGAGTCTTTGTTCAAGAACATGGGTTTGGATAATTTTCATCTAATGGTCCACATTAATCTGTACCATGGTGATCAGGCGGCTGATACTCTTGCTGATTCTCAAGATTAGCTGACTTATCTTTTATAGGTTTTGCATATACACCTGGCAGATTTACTCACAGAGGCTCCTAACATTGACCGGTGTGTACGGTTTATGGAAGCATGTCTCAAACCTTGACCGTCTTGAGAGCCACCGTTACCTTGAGATGTTCTATGCACTGAAATATCCCCCATTGGTAAATGCATTCTCTCATCCTTGGAGCCTTCTTTAAACCCTTTTTGGTATCGAAATAATGAACTTTTGTTCGTCTCTAACGCGGTATATTTACTGTTTCTTTGTGTCATATAGGCTCAGGCTGTTCTTCTTACTCAGGAGGATTGAAGAGGAGGGAAAAGACTCGGAACCATTAAAGAGCTTGAAGAGAGAGGTTTCGGTGTTTGAAGAATTAAAAAAAAAATCTTTTATGATTCTTATTATCATTCGGATAGAGGAGAATTTTCATGTTCCTCTGCTTCTTTGTTTTTTTTTTTTCCTTTCAATCCTTTGTCTTTGTTTTTCTGTTTTCCTTTGCCTCTGGCATTGGTTTAAATTATGGCTGTTGAGAGATTTCCATGGCAATATCAGTAAAATTTCGATTTTTCTATCTTCGAATTGTCATTACATTGTTCTCAATATTATCATATATTCCACCATACAACCAGAAAAGAAGAAATGTGTTTTGTAACTTGGATGCATATATAGTTATCTTGAGCAGAAAAGCTTCAGCATCTTGGCCATGACAGATCACAAGTACAAACAATTTTTTTTTAAAATCTTGCACAGTCATTCATATCTTCCCTAAGCTAACTCTGAAGAAATCCATTTCTGAAGTATGTCAGAGAACAGAGACACTTATAAACACAGCTTTCAGTAAAATGTGGAAATATCATCAAAATCCGTCATGTTTCACTATTACATACGCATGTCTGAAGTTTCAGTAAAACAATACAGTTTAAAGGCACTAGTAAACTAGGAAAAGGTGTAAAATAATCAAACGTGTGATATATTTTGACAATTGGGATTAGATTTGGAGAAAGAATAACAATGTTTTAAAGAGATAGATTTTCAAAAATCAACCAAAATGACATTGAAAAGTCATGGGTTTTGTCCCTGACATCTACGTTTTATTTCGGATAAATTTTATCGCTACACTGGACTACTAAGATATGTGTTCTGATTTAATGATTAATTTATATACAAATTCAAAAGAAAAATGAAAAAGTATACGTCAGATTGACTGTCCTAAACTCATAGTAATCTGAGGTCAATCATCTTAGTAGGCTTCAGAATCTCCGAGTAATCTGCTCCAAGATTACATAGATATGCAGCATATTAACCGAGAAGAAGAATAGCGAAGAGATACGAAGAAACGAAGAAAGAAGAAAGAAGAAATGAAGAAGAAGTAAACGAAGAAGAAGAAAAATATCTTCGAAATCTTCGTTTTTGGAAACTAGATATGGTAGAATATTCACTAATTGTAGATCCTAGATTTAGAAAATTTTCAAAACTAACTTCGCAAAAAACACATGCTACATACCGTAGAAGATAGAAAATACTGTAGAATTTCTATTCTGGACGCGGTAGAAGATAGAGAGAATGGTAGTATGCGTATTCAGGATTTGGTAGTGTTTAGAGAAAATAGTAGAAAACATATTCTACCAAATTGTAGAAGACAGAGCATGTGTTAGAACTCAAATTCTACATTTGGTAAATATATATCAAAAATCAGAACAAACATTCTACAAACTCGTAGAAGCATCGTAGAACTAGAACGCGAATTCTGGAAGACGTAGAACAAACAAAAAAAATATTTTTTAAGTTTGATTTTTCCAAAAGCGATATTTCAATTTATTCACATAGATTATTCTTTCCATTTTTTATAATTTTCTGATTTTTTAAAAATTTGAAAACCATTTATTTTTAGTTATTTACATTTGATTAACGGTAGTATAGGCAAAAAATGACAAAAATGGAAAAATGTATATTGGAACAATAGTTGTGTTAATTTGTCACAATTTAACAAATTCCCCTATTTTTATATGTATTTTATATTTTCTCGTGTTTTACCATTATATAAATTGATTCCTAAAAATTTAGCCGAAATTAATGTTTTTTGCACCAAATTTTTTCCACAAAACCAGTCTATTCCAAATTCAAATCTACATCGATCATTGCCGTGTTAGATTATGTGGTTAATGATTTCATAAGATTAAAATTTTATACATATTCTAGAAATTATTTATTCATAAAAAATTTCCAAAAATTTTATGCAACAAGTTTACTGACAAGATAGATAATATCAAATACTTCAACTAATTTAAATTATTAGATGTTTTAGCTTTCACACATATTAAACAAATATTTGCAATTACAATTTTATATTTGTTTCTATGAACTATTATTTAAAAAAATAAGTATAAAAATAGTATATGTAAATTAAAAAGCAAAATAATTGTTATATTCTATATATTAGAAGAGAAATATTAGAAGCTAAATTTGCTGATGAGTCAAACCCACATTTTTTTTGTTTTATTTATTTAATTAATTCTATATTATTTACTCATATACTAGTCCATTTGCCAAACATTCTCTTACTTTAATTTAAATTGTCAAACACATTTGAAACACTAATAAATATAATTTCTCATTAACAATTCCTTAGTTGTAATATTAGTGAACAATTTAAAATCGACTAATTTTTTAAAAATGCATTTTTCATATTTTATTTTTAAAAACCAGTGAAAATTTAAATGATTCTTTAAAATAAATTTAAACAATGGCAAACAATGTCCAATATGTGTATTTTTATTTTTATTTTTTACTTATTGCATTTATTATATAAATCAATAAATCGCTAAAAATGGCGATTTGTAATGATACATATCTTTCATATTAATGATTGTGATATGCAATAAATATTTAGATTTTAGAAAAATTTGTTAAAATTTCTTTGCGAACACTAATTTTGTTGACTAAATATATTTATTCATATATATACAAAAAAATAAACCTCGCAAACAATCTTAAAAAAGTAGTTAAATCAAAAAATTTACTTATTATTTTTAGAGAAATTTTGATAAATGCCACTTTTCAAAAATGCCACCCTTCAAAACTTTTTCAAAAATTCCACTAAAATGATATTATTTATTCAAAATATCATTTATGTTTGGGTTAACTATTGTATGTTAGCATTTAGGGTTTGTTAGGGGTCAAAATCATTTTTAAGATTTAAGATTTTAGGGTTTAGGGTTTAAAAAATCATTAATAAATGACATTTTTGAAAATGGACAACTCATAGTGGCATTTTTAAAATGTTAACACACCAAAAGTGACATTTTTGAAATTATTCTTCTTTCTACACCGATCTGACTGCATGTTAATGAATATCTTAATTTTTATTTCTTCAATTGATTCTCTTAATCCAATATACTATACTACTATCATTAATTACTCTTGCAATTTTTGTTCAAGCATTTAAATTTTGAAGAGGTAGTTGGTTGGTCATCGGAATAATCATGAGAAACTCTTGCATTAGTTTTTCAGTATATGTTACATATATATATATATATATATATATATATATATATATATATATATATATATATTGTTTTACATAATTTTCTATCCGAACGTTATATTTTTACAATTTTTATTGTGAACGTACATTTGGTGCAAGCTATTCGACACCGTCGGATAGTTTTGAGCATTCGGATATTCGGGTCGGGTTCGGGTCGGTTCCTATCGGATACATGTTCTTTCGGGTATAGGAGTTTTGTACCCATATAGATACCTGTTAAATTTCGGTTCGGTTTCAGGTCGGTTCTTACCGGATCCGGATCGGTTCGGGTCAAAAGAAATTGTACCTGTAAATATCCGAATATTTTCGGGTATCATTTGGTTTCGGGTATTTTCGGGTCCATTATACCCGAAAGTGCTTCTTTTTACCCGAAATGAACAAAAAAATCTGTACTTGTATCCGCGGGTATCAGTCTGATTTTGGGCCACTAATTTTATCTGAAACTCATAATTACTCAGAGTTCACTAATAAAAAATCATTCATTCGGATATGTTCGGATCTTCTTTCGGATCTCGAATAGAAACAGGATCCGAACCTGTACCCGCAGATATCAGTCTGATATATCCAATAGGATAAAACATACCTATCCGAACCCGATTCGAACCGGATATTTCGGATCGATTCCAAGTTCGGGTATTCGGATCCGGTTTTAATGTCCAGAACTACTGGTGGGATTCATCTAACTAGACGTCATGTTAATTTTTTCATATTTTAATGGTTTTTTTTAAATCTATAATGTTCATGTAATCATATTCTATAAATATAAAATCGGTATAGAATTCATTTAAAATTTTAATAAATTATAAAAAAAAATATTAAAATTAAAATAATTTATTTAAAATATTTATTAAAATAATTTAGTGATTACAATTAAACCCTTGCATTAGCACGGATAACCTAGTACACATAAAATTGAAAACATCTATAAAACAATTTTTTTTTTCTATTTCTTTTTTCTTACATCAAACAATTCTTTTTTTCTTAAAATATCAATTTAAAATAGAGGGAATACAAAATAATTATCTATGGTTAGTCAAATCGAACAGAGAATTTGTGGCTTAAATTTAGGATTCCCAAGGCTCTCAGTGAATATTTTATTACTAATTTATTCTTACTTTGTTCTTTGATTCTATCCGTAGAATGAAACAACGTTGCCTACAATTTGGGTGGACTTGATATTTTTGGAAATCAGTGGAAAACGAGAATTTAATTTTCCATTTAGTGGGTTCTGATGCTTAATTATATTTATGAAGTTACGAAATGTTTTTTTATTAATGGCTTTTGCATAAACTGATAAAAGTAATATGAATTCTGGCTACAGAAAACAAAAAAACAAAAGTGGACCCAAATAGTGTATATAAATCAAAATCACGTCATAATTTCTAATAGTGACATTTTAAGAGAATTTAGAAAACCAATATTTTACACTCGAGAAGCCACATATTTGAAATAAACCAATCTATTATATGATAAAAAAAAAATTTGTCCATTTTAAAGTTATCACATCATTAAAAAAAAAATTTACGTTGAAACTAAAATTTAATAATTTAATTAATTTTTTTATTTTTCTATTTATTATCTTCTATTACTTACCACACAACATAAGATTCAAAAAGTTACTAAAATTGTCCTCCAACCACTGGGGATCCGCTCATGCGCAATCAACGAACACGTAAAAGCCTTCGGAAAACACGATTGGGAGGTGTTTTCCGATGGCACTCCAACGCTCAAGTCAAAGAATATGACAAATGAGATAAGAAGAGAAAAGACCATGGGGAGTCGTGGAGAGTAAGAAAAAAGATAGTCGAACAACGGAAAGAAAGGAAATGAGTGATTGCGGTCCGAACGAAAAATGTTCCGCGAAGTATCTGTGAGTTGTTGAAAGAAATTTAGTGCTGAAGCAGAGGGAAAAACATAGTATTTGAGTAGTTCCAACCAAAAGATGGCCAGAGAAAAGGAGAGATCCGAGCAAAGATCCGGGAAAGTGGTCCTAAACAACCAGAAATAGACTAAAACTCAAGGGAATGTGCTTTAATCTCGAGAAAAAGGGTCATTGTGTAAGTATTTTTAACCAAAAATTTCCATCCTTTTTATGAAGGAAGTAGAACAATATTTATAAACCGTTACCTGTCCGGGTTCATATACCGGTCTCCGCATCCTTAGGTGGATCGGGTTTGGACTTATGGATCTGACTTGGTACGATGCACTCGAGTGCTTTTCACCTATTTTCTTGTTTTGTGCCATTTGGCAGACCATACGGCTTTGCCATGCTGCACCTGATCCCTCGTACATGTTGGCAGCGTCTGACACAGAGGTGGCGGGATACGCTACCCGGGGTGTGATATGGATCTGGTCCTCCTTACATATCAGCGTGGGCCATTGTAGACTCAAACCCAAACTTTTCTAGGGATTTTATTGAAGGATATATTCCACCAAAAACGTTAAGGGTCCAATCGTGCCATGTGAAACGTGGCATCATATGATTCACTCAACTAACAGGAGATTATTTTATCCCCAACAATACAATACAATACAAGAAAAAAATGTAGGGGGATTAAAAGAATTAAAATAGAAATTTTAAATAAAATAATCATATATATAATTATATAAATTATTAATTGAAAATAAAAATAAAATAATATATTGTCACATCATTTAAGTAAATCTTTAGATTTTGATCTAAGTTGTTGGTTTATGAATTCAAAACAAATATTTTTCAATTTTTTTTAAACCCGACTATAATTTTATTGGTCATTTTTAAATTTTGTTATTGGGTTCGGCCGTATTCGAATTCTTTCGCACCATTCATCTTGATTTCAAAAAAAAATAAGTGAATTAGTCATATTTAGTTTCAATACTCTCTAACATTTTCCGTATTTTTTTCAGTAAATCAATATTTTTTAATTTAATATTTTTGCTAAAATCTAATCAAATAATAAATTAACTATATATAAGAAACAAAAAATGTATAAGAAAATGAATTATTTTTAAAAAAATAAAAATATAAAAACTCACGAGACGAAGATAAAAGAGAAATGAAAATTATAAGTAACTATACTATAGAGTGAGATTGGAAAATAATTGATAATTTTTATTTTCAAAATCTTAATCGGTTATTTAGATAACATGATTTATCCAATTTCCAAATATATGTAGATAATAAAATTTCAAACAAATATATTTTAAATAGTATATATGGATATCGAAGTGATTGAGAATCACTTTATATATTCATGCAGTATAAATAAGAAAAATAATCTATCTCATTTTAAATCAAATAGTATTATGTATCTATAAAGTATTGGTTGTTTTGTCAAACCTAAATACTAAGCTACTAAATAAATCAAAAAAATTTATCCTTAAATTTTATAAAATTATAAAATAAAAACTCGCGTATCGCAAAAATCAGATACTAGTATGCATCGTATTCTAGTATTCATAACGATGCAGTGACCACCATAAGGGAAAAAATGATAAGGTGAAAATTGGTCAAACCACTAATTTTTTAATCATAAATATATATATATTTTAGGCTCGTAACTTTAACCGGTATATCTATCTTTTTTTTTTATGGTTAATGTTTTACTTTAAAAATGTCAAAATATTTGTCGAATTAGTTCTACAAATCATCACGAGATATTTGTTCATATATATATTTTTTATTCAAATGGTATTGAAAATTATGTCATTTATTTTTAAAATTGTTCTACTTAAAACACGATTGGGTGTAAAGTTATTTCATGATGGGTTATAAAAATTATAAGTAAAATTTGGTGATATAGGTAATTAAATGATCATATTCATTAGCATTTGTTTAAAAAACTTGGGTATTACCGTTGGCATAGTTATGTAAGAAAAACAAAGTAAAATAGAAAAATCATAATACATGGAAGCTAATTTCAACTATTTTCTTTTTGTTAAAAAGGTAATTGCCAAAATATATTTAAAAAATAAATACCAACCCGTTAGTTCAGAAAAATCGTCTATTACGCTAGAAACTGATGTAGCTAAGTTAGCATCTTGTCCTAATTATCTTTATCTCTACAAAAATGCAAGTAAAGTTTAACTCTATTTTCTACCTAGTTAATTAATGATAAATTACTATAAAAAAACCTGAACCTTTTCATTTTTTTCCAACTTAAATATCTAACTTTTTATATTTTCAAAATTAACCTTCAACTTTTCAATTTTTCAATTTAAACATCCAATTTTTTGTGTTCCAGAGCAAACCTTCAATTCAATTATTTTTCTGAAATAAACTTATAAGTGACCAAAAATATATGCGTTCAAAAGTTGACCAACGGTCAACGACAACTCCATTAAACATCAATAACGCTCGTTATAACTCTTGATTATTTTTTGTAAAATTTATGGTTTTGGTTTGTTATATTTTATTGCTTTGTTTGTATATTATAATATAAAAAAATATTATAATCACAACATCCACAATTTGTAACTCAATTAAAAAGCGACTGTCGTTAGTTCTCTTTTAACGAATGTTAAGAGTGTTTAATAGAGTTGTTGTTGACCATTGGTCAATTTTCGATTGTTGGTCAATTTTCGATCGTGCATACTTTTGCTCGCTTAAAAGTTTATTTCAGAAAAATAATTGAATTGAAAGTTTGTTCTGTTTAAATTAAAACAAAAATCGAAAGTTTTTTATAGTAATTTTCCTTAATTGATTATTCTTCAACTAGATTACATTCTTTTTTTGTAATTGGTGGTCTAAGTCAACTCGTGTAGGAGTAGTCATGGCCTATGGGATTTTAATTAGTCTTGATTAAGAAATTGCACCCGACATAATGTGCCTCCTCGCACATTTCTTTATTAATTTCAAGTACCATTTTAAAATTAGATTTAATAAATATCATATTAAAACTCATAATGGAGCATAATCATTAACTTATGAACCGTCAAAGGAGTGGTTCTAGTTACTTAAGGTTGCTTGCTTAATTTAATTAAGCTTATCTTAATCTCATGGTTTGTGTTCCACATCAAGAGGTGATTAATGATACCCTCTCGTTCGATTAGCCGCTTCTTTAAATCCCAATTTTTGTTTTCTTTTTTATAATTTGAAAATAAATATTTGGTTATTATTCTTTATAGAATACAGAAAATGAAAAACACAAATCAGGATTCTTCAATGTTCGAACGATGTATTCAACAATCTGAATTAGATATTTGGAACATTGGGAATCCATACTTTAAACAAAAACAATAAAAGTATTGAGAAAATCCATTGTAGATTGGGAGATTCTTTAGGCAGATAACTATTTTTTATCATAAGGTTTAAGGTTTATCAGTCTTAGCACTAAATTACCAATAATACTCTTAACTAAGATTTATCTGATTTTTTTTGCTTGCTAATTGAGGTCTTTTTTAATAAATGCCTAATCAAACCTTTACCTGTTATTTTGGATATTATTCACTATTGATATAAAAAATTGTTACTTTTAGTAATATATAATCTGAAAATATTTATAGAAATAGTATGCGTTAGGGGTAGTTTTACACGTCCCCAATAAAAGATTGCAACGTCAGCAAAGTATATGTTTATATTCCGGGACGAAGTAGACTTATCCTCCGAAAAGTGTCTGCGAAAGTCTATGACGGACAACACTGAACCTAGAGTCTCACCTACCGTCGCCCAGGAAAGACACTCATTCCTCTACGGAGCAGGCGACTGATGTGATTTGACCTGCCTACGATACCCCTAGACCAAGCTAGAGGTAAGACCTTAAGGTAAGATCCCTATACATACATCTCATGGAACAAAGGAAAGAAAGGTCAAGAGGACAGAGACCAAATAGAGAGAGAAGAGAAGAATACAAGGAGAAGAGAGGCAAGGGACGACAAGTAGTTCTCCTAGGAAACGAGTTCCAACCCCTATAAAGATAGCTCCAATCCCACTCTTCCTAGAGGGATAATTTTTTATATTCTCTAAGCTCAGAAATAATAGATTGGAACCCTTGATCCTTGGACGAGTTCCAAACCAGGGCCACTCTCACCTCTCGACAAACTTATTCTCTTTGGTTGCGACCTCACTTGGGCGTCAGAGAGCCTTCGGGAGAAAAATCTTTTCTCGTCCTCCCGAAAACTATTCTGCCGATGCTATCCGTGCAAGTTGAACTATCGATTTAGGGTGGCGACACAACTTTCCTCATGGGAACATCAATCTTGGCGTGGACTAATCACTTCCCCTCATAGGACAGAACTCATACCTATATTATTAAAATATTATATATATATATATATATATATATATATATATATTCGAAGACCTCAAACCAGAGCCTAAACTAACTAAACCCGAGAAAATGGTCAATACGACCTGAATACCAATTAGAGGAGAACACGTCAGAACCAAAGGAGACCGGACCTGTTCTACCTTGGTCCATCTATCTAAGGTCCAAAGCATTCAAGAACAGCAAGAGAATGCCCATATCGCACCAAAAATCAATAAGAACCAAAAAGGTTTTATCGAGTCTGGTAATAATTAAGAAGCTTCCAAAGATGGAATACCAGAAAATCGAGTATAGGACTTTGGAGAACGGACTTGGTCTGATTTAAGAAGAGTCCATTATTCCCAAACCATTAAAAATCCCATCAAGACCAGCCCTGAGAAACTCAGGAACATGCACACATTCATATGGCCATATACGGTACCAAATAAGGAAAGTTTTCCTATTAGTGAGTTCTCTGACTTTCACCTTCATCTTTATTAAAGGCTCTTAAGGAGTTAGAAACTTTCTTCATTCAAAGGGTTTCAGGCCCAGAGAGAACACATAAGTTTTTCATATTCGGTGCATTCACATTACTTGGAAATGACAATACCACCTGGTAACAACAAGCTTTCTTTCTTAGCGTGTTCACATCATATATTTGAAAATTTATCACTCTCCATTGTAAATTTAGATGAAATTCGATGAAGAAGTTTAGCACAATAAGAAAGAATAGAAATTGAGGCAAATCTAGGGTTTATTTTATTAAACTTGTGAATGAATATTACAAATTCTTATATCCCTTTATATAAGCCCTAAAACTCGATACTATTAGAAAAACTTAAATATAAATTTTTTTTTCGTAATTGCATTGTACCATACCTAATTAAGCCTCCGGCCCACGGTATTTCTATACTAATTCTAGTAGGGCCCCTTTAGAATTACTAAGATTTTTCTGTCACTTTGACAGCAAACTTCACCTTGAAGAAAAATCTCTTGTAGCTTCATCTTCATACACTAGTTAACTTATTGGGGGGGGGGGGGGGGGACTTCCTTCTTCCTCTAGCATTGGTAGACATGGAACTCATCCAAGCTATGCTTGAACTCCTCCATAATAACCGGTTTAGCTCCACCTAGTTTTGTCATGGTACCCATCCATTCTCTTTTATCTTGAGATGGATCATTTGTACCAACTACAAGCGCATAGCTTACTATATCTTCAAAACCATACCGAACTAGAGCCTTGATGGTGCCTTTCTTCCTGCTAGCAGCAATGCTCTCCTCTTATTGTTTCTGACGATCACTTTCCTCCATTTCACCAGGCTTATCATGAATCGCTGCTTCTAGTCTAGTCTCACTAGACTTCTCATTTGTTGTTGCAGAGCATGTATTAGTCTCAATGATTACATGCACTTGTTCTGACCTTGCCTGTTGTAACATATCATGCTCATCTAATGTCACATCTTTACTGAGCACTATCCTCTTGGCCACATGATCCAATAACTTGAAGCCTTCCACATCTTTTTCAAAACCTAGAAAGATGAACTTGTTGGAATCAAACTCCAACGCATATGCAGGACAACCTTCGAAATCACTAAAATTTTAGGATGGCCCCTTCGAAATCATTAAAATTTTCATGTCACTCTGACAACACTCTACAATCCATCCCAACAGCTTTTTCCATCTTTACAAGCCCAGATTGTTTCAAAATACTTCTTACCTTATATGAAGATTATGATTACCAAAACCAGCCCTTCCAACGACTAATTGCCTTTTAAACACAACATCTTGGAATCATCTCAAAAAGCTTCTAATTAAGACTATAAAATGTCCAGACTCATTTAAGTTCAAATCTGCACAAGAAGGCTCTAGAAGATTGTTTCTTTGTCATTCACCATTGAACTTTATCTTGAGAAAGTTTCAGAACTAATTATTCTTGTCGAGTGTGCCTACAAGACTTTGAATGTTTGAGTTCCTTAATCAGTTAATCACTAAGCGAATTCCTCTTTTATTAGAATTCCTCCTCGGATGTATCTTTGTGATGCTCATTGATCCATTTACATCATCTATATATCATTTGCTGTATTCAAATCTATTTAATCGAGTGTTCTAAACATCTTGGTACCCTTGTACTTACTATTGTCAAACAAGTCTCAATAAGAAATTACTCTTCTTATTGATCTTAAGGAAAAATAACTCAAACCTTACACTTCTCACACCATCCAAGCAATACCACAACTCGGTATTTATAAGCTTGACTCAGGATCTCTAAAATAGAAAACAACTAAGAAAAGGAAACTTAACATTACTCGATAACTTCCTAATCTCTTTTGATATGTATATTTGGATTACTCATAAATATACTTTGCCTTGAGCTCCAATCTATTTTAAGCTTACAATATTCTCCCCCTTAAACTTGAAATAGTCTTCTCCCACATCTTGAACTCCAATGAGACCTCTCATCTCTTTAAACTTGAATCTTCCTAGTGCCTTGGTTAGAATGTCCGCCTTTTGCTCATTGTCGGGAACATATTCAACCTCTACTTGCTCATTTTCAACACATTCCCTTATAAAATGAAATCTGGTGTGAATATGTTTACTCCGTCCATAAAAAACTGGATTCTTGGTGAGTGCGATGGCGGATTTGTTGTCAACTCGGATTGTCACTTTCTTGCTAGTCTTTCCAAATTTCACCTTGAAGATCTTGAAGCCAAATTGCTTGCTTCGCAGCCTCTGTAGCTGCCATGAACTCAGCTTCGCAAGAGGATAACGCCACTGTTTCTTGCTTTTGTGAACACTATGTAATTGGACATCCTTCAAGATAAAATATATGACCTGTTGTACTCTTTCCATCGTCTATATCAACATTGTGAGAACTATCACTATAGCCCACCAAGCCTATCTCATCTGTACGCTTGAAGAAAAGTCCAAGAGAAACTGTTCCACGCAAATACCTCAAAACTTGGTTTAACGCCGCTTCATGGGATTCCTTGGGCTCTTGCATGTATCTGCTCAATACTCCAACGCTGTAAGACAAATATGGACGTGTGTGAAGCAAGTATCGAAGACAACCAATGCTCCTTCTATATCCCTTTTCATCAATACCTTTCTCCTTTTGTGACTTGGACAATTTCAATTTTAAATCCATTGGCACATGTGACAGGTTACAGCCATCCATTCCTGTTTCACATAATATTTTGTTCGCATACCTTTCTTGTTTCAAACTAACGCCACCTTCTTGTTGATGCACTTCAATCCCAAGATAATACATGAGTTTTCCAAGGTCGCTCATCTCAAACTTGTTTGCCATTTCTTCCTTGAACTCAAGAATCGATTTTAACAAAGATCTTGTCACAAGTAAATCATCAACGTATACGGCCACAACAAGGAGACTTTCCTTATCTTTCCTTTGATATAGAGATGGCTCCTTTGAGCAATGGAAGAAATTCAGTTCCTTGAGAATCTTGTTTAGCTTGGCATTCCAAGCTCTAGGTGCTTGTTTTAACCCATACAGAGCCTTTCTTAGTCTATAAACCTTGTTTTCACTTCCTGAGATCACGAATCCTTCTGGCTGAGTAACGTAAACCTCTTCCTTTAGTTCACCATGTAAAAATGCGGTCTTCACATCGAGATGATGAATTTCCCAATTTCTTGAAGCTGCTAGAGCGATGATGAAGCGGACAGTTTCTATGCGTGCTACTGGAGCAAACACCTCATCATAATCGATGCCATGTTTTTGAACATACCCTTTCGCCACTAAACACGCTTTATGCTTGTTAATACTTCCATCGGAATTGCGTTTGATTTTGAAAACACATTTCAAACCGATTGGTTTACTTCTTAGTGGAGGGTCAACCAAGTTCCACGTTTTGTTCCTTTCAATCGATGAAAGCTCGTCCTCACATGCCTCTATCCAGATTCTGTGTCCTTTTGCTTCACTAAAATCCCAAGGTTCTTCATTAATCACTGTTAAGAGCCTTTCGCACTCTGTTTCCGCAATAAGAGCATAGTCGTCCAAGTATGCAGGCTTTACTCTCGGTCTCGTTGATCGTCTTAACTGAATAACATCACCACCATCATTTCTTTCTTCCTCAATTTCATCGCTTTCTTCTTCTTCTATCACACCATCACCTTCTTCAGCTTCATTAGCGTTTTCCTCTGTTTCGGAAGAAATAGTGTCTGTTCTTATTATCTCTTTATTTCCGGATTCTTCTAGACCAACGACGAATGTTCCAGGTTCTATAACAGTTCCTTCCTCCTTATCGTTCCAGAACCAGCTCTTGTTTTCATCAAAGACTACATCACGAGACACACATATTTTCTAGGTTGTAGGATCGAGAAGACGATATGCCTTCGAACCAGGCTCTGTTCCTAGATTCACCAAGATTCTTAATCTATCATCGAGCTTCTTTCTTCCAACCGCCTCTGTTTTTGCATAACTAATACACCCAAATACTCTCAAGTGTTCAATGTTCGGCTTCTTCCCTTTAAGCGCTTCATATGGAGTTTTACCAATCACTGATCTTGTTCCAACCCTATTGATTAAGTAAGTAGCGTGTCTCACAGCTTCTCCCCATAAGTAGTTAGGTAGGCTCATATGTTTCAAGATGCCTCGAGTCATCTCCAAAAGGGTTCTATTACGCCTCTCGACTACACCATTCTGTTGAGGAGAATATGGTGCGGTTAAGTGCCTTTTGATTCCAAACTTATCACAGAAACTCTGAAATTCGTGAGACACAAAATCTCCACCTCTATCCGTTCTAAACGTTTTGACAACCGCTCCTGTTTCTTGTTCAGCAATTTTCTTGAAGGCCTTAAATTTTTCAAAGGCTTTACTTTTCTCTTTCAAGAGAATTGTCCACATATATCGTGAATAGTCATCAATAATCACGAATACGTACCTTTTATGGGATGGGGTCGATGGTGTAATAGGACCACAAAGGTCTCCATGAATGAGTTTGAGGACTTGGGTAGCTCGATATGAGGTTGATTGTGGAAAGGATTGTCTTGTTTGCTTGCCAAGTAGACATGACACACACGTCTCTCTTTCAACCTCGATATTTGGTATGTCAATCACTAGCTCTTTGTTAATCATCATCTTCATTGTTTCAACGTTAATATCACCCAACCGTGCATGCCATTTTGTTGACTCTGTTGAAGAAGTTAGCTGTAAACACTTGACGATTTCGATTTCAAGAACAACTTTATACAGACGGTTCCTTGACCTGTTAGTCTCTATTAGCAATCTGCCCAAACGATCATAGATTCTCAATAGATCCTTTTTCATTCGCACCTCACAACCCGCTTCTGTGGCTTGACCAAGGCTTATTATATTGCTCTTTAGGTCCGGTATATAATATACATTGCTTGGCACCTTCTTTTCCCCGTTTGCAAAGCCAAAGTGAATTGAGCCTTTACCTTGTATATTAATACACGAATCATCTCCAAATCTCACCATTCCTGTAACAGTTTCATCAAGTTTTATGAAGAAATCTCGATTCCCACTCATATGATTACTAGCCCCATTGTCGAGATACCACACATTCTTTGTATCTAGATCAGCTTCAAAACTGCTTGGTTTTACTTTCTTCTCGTTCAGATAAACTACCTCGTGCATCATTAACTCATCAGCCTCTTGAGTCTCATCCACCGTTTTCCTTTCAAGAGCTTCTTGAAGTTTTAGTAGTCTATCAGGGCAATTGGACGCATAATGGCCTAGTTTATCACATCGATAACAAGTTATCGAGGATGCATCTTTCTCCTTGTCTTGTCCTGAAATTTGTGATCCACTCCCATAGCCATAACGTCCACGACCTCTTCCTCTCCAATTTGCTCGACCTCCTCGTCCTCTTCCTCTGTTTCCACTGTTTTTTTCATGATAAGAGCCTTGAAAAGCGGTGTTTGCATACATCAGTTTCTCTTGATCATCGTTTTGTTCCTCTTCTTCTTCGCAAATTCTTTCTTCGTATGCTTTTAAACCTTCCAATAATATCTTCAAAGCTAGTCTTGTTTAGGTCAAGTACTTGTTCGAGAGCAGCAACGATATGAATGTACTTCTTCCGTGGTAAACTCTTCAGAAATTTCTTTACGAGTTTTGGTTCTTTAATGGATTCACCAAGAGACGTAGATTTTGATGAGATTTCTGAGAGTTTTTCCACAAATACGTCTATGGTGTCGGTTTCTTTCATCTTGATCCTATCAAATTCTGCCATAAACGTTTGTAACCTAGCCTCCTTTACTCTATCAGCTCCGATATGTCTCGCTTTGATTGCATCCCAGACTGCTTTGGACGTGTCGAGATCTCCAACTTGCAGTATTAAGGCCTATGTT
The DNA here is from genome assembly GCA_900406555.1 of Pseudoturritis turrita. Classification (NCBI taxonomy): domain Eukaryota; kingdom Viridiplantae; phylum Streptophyta; class Magnoliopsida; order Brassicales; family Brassicaceae; genus Pseudoturritis; species Pseudoturritis turrita. The sequence goes on along the minus strand of OVBL01001059.1, from coordinate 707,057 downwards.
ATGGATTGGAATAACAGAGCAATCGCCATGTTGTTCTTTTCCTCATCCCTCGTACCTGGTTCTATTGTCTCCCATACCTTGTTCACCTTAAGAGCAATCTTCATTCTCATTAACCAGACGGTGTAATTAGAGGAATTCAACATAGGACACTTGATAGAGGATGGTCCGATCTCCTTAGATTTTAACTCGACCCCTTCTACCTTCTTGTCGTCGTCGTCCATGGTGATCTTCTCTACAAGCTCTGATACCAAATATTGTCAAACAAGTCTCAATAAGAAATTACTTTTCTTATTGATCTTAAGGAAAAATAACTCAAACCTTACACTTCTCACACCATCCAAGCAATACCACAACTCGGCATTTATAAGCTTGACTCAAGTTCTCTAAAATAGAAAACAACTAAAAAAAGGAAACTTAACATTACTCAGATAACTTCCTAATCTCTTTTGATATGTATATTTAGATTACTCCTCAATATACTTTACCTTGAACTCCAATCTATTTTAAACTTACAACACTTACATCAAATTTTATCCCTACCGATGTACATAAAAGAATCTATAAGAAATGTATTAATTATACGATTTATTTTCTACATATTATTATATTAATTATACGATTGAGGTACTAAATCTGGTCATAGTACAAATATAAATTAATTAATTAAAAATGAAAAATAATTGATGGAAAAAATCACAAATGATCGCATCATACGTGTAACCACACAAACTATGCGTTATATAAGTATTTGTTTTTTGTTTTTCTCTTGGCATCCGTTAAATAAGTATTTGGTTGTGCCCAAAGTTTTCCTCTTTACATTTCAAATGGAAGAATCACTAGGAACATAATATTATTTTTAACATTATCTAGTATCTATACAAAACAACTTGGCCACAAATTATATATATAAACTTTTTTAACATTATCTATTATCTACACAAAAGATTCCATCAAGTACTCGTTTGTTCATTTTCTTATGTTAAAGTTCTTTTTGTCCTTTTATTTAAACTTGAGATGTATAATGTGAAAATTATATCGCAAATTGTTTAAAAAGATTGGCTTTTAACTTGTTTGAGGAATTGAAAGATAAGGTTTAATATCAGAATTATACACTGAGGTTTAGTCTCGGTACCACCTTCGAATTTATTTCATATTATTTAATCAATTTATGTTAAATTTCATAAGTTTTTAATTTAAAATCAATTGGTAATGAATAAATTAGTCCAGATAATTTATATCTTAGTTTAAATCTCTTCTTAGTTTAAATCTCTTCTTTCAGATGTAGAATATTTTTCAAACGTCTCATTTCAGGCCAGATCGATCAAACTATTTTTGGACCGAATCGATTTTGGTTCGGATGGGATCGCGTGTATTCGGACTATAATATTATTTTTGAGAACTCAAAATTAATTGACAATAAATAGATTAATCCATTTCTTTTATATATCGTTCAAAATCTCATCAGAATAATCTTCATAATTTACATTAGTTTGTGAAAAAGAAACTTATATCAGCCGATGTTAGTGATAATTGGAACGATGCAAAATCCATTATACTACAAAGTAACATATTATATATTATTCTTGCGCAGAAGAGTTTGAATTTCCTAATTAATATGGCTCAATTTATATATATATATATATATATATATATATATATATATATATAAAAAATCTGATGCGAATTGTTGGTGATCACATGATAATAAACTACTAATGATTGCACAAGAAGTCGTTGCCTAATGCTGCTCTGAGCGTGCGGATTTGACATCATTAAGTAGTCTAAAGTTTCAATTTGTTAAATTGCTGAAATATTTGTGGGAAAAGTGATGATGAATTGATAATGGTGACACTAACAATATTAATAATATATGTGGATTGTGAAATTTTTACTGTTTTCCTTCTTTACTATAAACCTTTTCTATATTCTTTTTATAGCACAACACGTTTTAAAAAATTAAACTGATATCATGCGCATTGAAATAATTGAATTTTTATTGTTATTTAAAAAATATGGATTTTAATGATAAATATATTGGATTTTAAAGTTTATAACATTATTTAATATATTAGTATTTAACAGGTAAAACTGTATTTGATCTCGGTAAATTTTTGTTCTAGATACTGTTTGTACATTCACTCGTTCGAAAAAAAAAGAATCACTAGGTTCCTCTTTCACTACCTCTGTCTCAAGTTATTATTTTTTACGTTTCATATATATATCTAGTTACAACATGTTCATATTTCTTTTCATATATATGATAATAAACAGATAAAAATTATTAATTAATTTGATAAAATCGGTGTATATTTTAATTCTGGTCAATGGAGATGTAGGTCAATTTGTTTCTTAGTGACCACCGATCGTGTACAAAGGTACGTGCATGCACTGAGTCGAATTGTAATAAAAATGGACTGTCTTTCTACGCGTATAGAGGAATAATAATGTCCCAAACAGCGTAATTAATAACCAACATAAAGTCATAAATCATAGTCAAACCAAAACATTAATGTAGTCACTTGGGGAAAGAAAAAAAGGTCACATAACCACAGCCCAGATGGCCTAGTGGTAGTTGGATTTGGAGTAAGACTTAAAATTGCTTATCCTGAATTCAGTTCCACTGGAAACAAAAATCGTGTGCATGTTAAGAAGTAGTATTGAGATCTTGTGTTGTCGGCTGGTTATGTTGCATGATTCTTGCAAAGTTGAGCTAGGTTTTTTATGTGCCAAAATCCAGTTGAAAATCTGATGAATTAAACTTTTTCTATTATGCAGTTTCTTTTAAAATTAGTCGGACGGCTTAAATCGGATGTGGTTGGATTAAATTCTAGTTTTGAAATCTCTATCCAGTGCTTTTTCTATTATGCGGTTTCCTATAAAACTAGTCGGACGGCTTAAATCGGATGTGGTTGGATCAAATTCTAGTTTTGAAACCTCCATCCAATGCTGACCCGGATGATTCCATGATTAAAAAAAAAACCATACCTTTTCAAATTTATATTTTGATATTAATCATCCAATTGAAAAAAATAACGAAAATCGAAATTTTTGAAATTCATTTGGGATAAAATAAACTATGATATATATATATATATATATAGGAAAAAATAAACTATTTTATATATATATATATATATATACATATATTAAAATATGTATATTGTAGATTACTAAAACTATAACATGTAACCCAAAAAATACTAAATATATAAGCTTTCATCTCATTAGCGGGATTAGTTTTTCTTATTACAAAAAAATAACTTAACATATGCTTATACACATATAAATACTTACGAGGCTTTCGTGAACCAAATCATATTCTAATTTCTTAAAATGATATAAATATTTGTTTTCTTATCATTTTGTATATCAAAATTTGTTGAGGACATATTTTAGCTGCACAAATTCTCATATCCATTTCATCTCATCCCATTTCATTCCCTTTCCGTCCCGAAATTGAAATGAGACAAATAATTTCTATTCGGCTTCTATGTTTTTTGGGGTTAAATTCTACTTGTATTTATCTTCTTTTGTTACTACAAAAACATCATTTTGAACATACAATTGGAGCACTGCATATATATCAGAAGATGATAGTTAAAGAGTAGAATTTTTTTTGTTTTTGTTTTTGTTTTTATTTTTTTTTGCTAAAAGATTTTCTATTGAAAGTAGGTGATAGATTACACATCATGAAAAAATAGGAAAACATAAGAACAACTCTAGAGACAAAGCAAAGCAGAAACTATACAGAATGAAAAACACAAAGGATACTAAAAGACATATACATTCACTCTTGAATCCGAAGCCGATGATCCGCCCCATGAAGATAGGGGGAAGCGCCACTTACCCAAGCAATGAACGGCGGCATAAGAACTGAAATGCCCAAGTAATACTCTCCAAACAGACTGCAACCCCTATATGCCGAGAGAGCCATCTAGACTAAGAAGAGGGCCAACCACTAAGAAGAAACAAATCTTCTGAACACAGCTGAATAAGTTATACCACACCACAAAACCAAGGCAAACAAAGCAGCTACTAAAACAAAAGCCATCATTTGCTCCCATGAGACCCTCAAACGAAGCAGGAGAAAACGGACAACAACACAAAGCACCTAATTGTAAACTGGAGAGAACCGCACATATCCAACCTAACCGTCCCCTAAAACGATAAAATGTCGGATCGAATCCCAGTTAGAGGAAGCTTAGGCGCAGGAAGCGAATCACCAGGAGGCTGTCGACAACAAAGCAGGAAAAGAGAAGAGGGAGCCAAAGTTGCAGCTAAACCTTATTCCTAAAGAACCGCTACCCATAACACCACCCTAAAGATGCAGAGAGGAAGAGAAAGAAGCATCTACAAGGGCATAGGAGCCACAGAGCCTAGATCTAAGCTTCCAAGACCGAAACCAGAACATAGAAGATACCGAGATAGGGCAGAAGTAAAACATACACAAAGACAACTTGAACCAGGAATCGGAGAGGAGAGATCCCAGAGGAGCAAAAGGCTCGGCAGAGGAAAACAAGCACTCAATAAACAAGGCAGCAAAGGGGAGATGAGAAAAGGGCTTATTGAGCTCAGACCTAAAGCCGTCCTCAAGCTGAAAGTACAGAGAGTCAGAGAAGCTCTAACCCGACACAACCCAACACCAGCCACATCGAGCAAGAGCCGGAACCCAAGGATGGAGATTCACCACCAAGCACGGAACAAATCGAAAACTTATCAATCCCCATAGATATTGTCCTCATGTATCTAAGCAGACGGAGAGACAAGAGGCCGGAAAGTACCCAAAACAAGGCGGAGAGAGGCCACCTCCAACCCACAGCGAAGCCCCGGCGAAACCATATCTAAAACCCAAACACGACCAAATTTTGAATCCTCCGAGAACTGGTAGCCGAGAAGGAAAGAGAGACAAAGGGGGATCCCTTTTCCGGCAGCGGTGAGAGCCACCACTCACCGGAAAAGAGAGATCGGCGGTGGAGAAGAGTGTGCGGCTCTAGGGTTTTGCTAGAGAGAGTTTCTGCCTCTCAAAGGCTAATTTAGAGTTTTTTTTTTCAAACTAAAGAGTAGAGTTACACACATAATTGTTATTTTTAGTGACTTACAATCTGATAATGTATTCATCTTAGAGTTAGAAATATTTTCCTATTCATATTCTTATTTGTATCGGGTTTTGGAATTTATACATATGAATCATAAGGATTTGTAGTTATTATTCATACAGTTAAAGAAAAACGTAGACAAAACTCAAATCGCTTTCTCTATAGTTTCTCTTACAAATTCGTCTTTTTATTAAATTCACAACAAAGATGCATTAATTCATGGAGAGAGAATGAGAGATTTGAATGAAGTGGAACCATGTCGAGAGAAAGGTCTCGTCGTCTTGAGTCATTGTTGGCAGTCTGCTTATTGAAGGACGGTCTAGAGTTGCAAGTTTGTTATGTTTTATCTGATAAATTTCGTTTTTTTCTTATCTATTTGAGTTTGGTTTGAAATTATGGTTACATTCAATTTAGTTAGGTTTCAAATGTATAACATATAAAAATGAAAAATAAAATGATGAAGTTCATAGGGGTAGGTTTATATTATAGAGAAGGTATAAGCCTAGTATGGAAGATAGAGACAGCTAACTGAATAAAAGCTTAGTTAGGTTTTAAACTCAAAAATGGATCAGTCAATATCATTTAAAAGTTGGTAGGTAAGAAATACACCAATTAATCATCATTTTAACATTTTTGGACTACCCTCCTACTCTATCCAAAATTTAAACTATTTTTTGGCCTAAATATTGAATAATTAATTATAAGAACATAAGAATATTCACCTAAAAGTGAGGAGGGGACGTGTTCTTATCTGCCATTCTTTTACCTCTATTATTTTACAACTTTGACGTAAGAATATGATGCTGAGTGTGTACAAATCTATTTCTTCCAAACTTTTTCTCTTTCGTAAAAGCGAAATTGATTTTAAATATAAAAAACACGACAGTTAACTATCAAAATGAATTAAACCCATTTATGATCGACGTGAAGCACACACTATTTGAAGCAGCAACATCTAAACAAAACAAAAACTGGTACTTTCTGATTGATTCTTGAGATAATATAAGAAAAATTTGTGTTTTATCTCATCTTTTAACTCTCTTTTGTTTCACAATTTCTTTTGGTGCAGAAATTTAACAAAACAAAATTATCTCGATAAATATTAGCGTATAAAAAACATTCAGAAATAGATCTAATGGAAAAAACCACATGCCCCATTACACACTACAAAATCATCTCATCTCCCTCACATTGAAGCTGGTGATGCAGCCACGAGTGGTTTGGTGAGTTACTCAGACTTTTTCTTCTTTTTGGAAGCAGACCCTTCTTCCTTATGCTTCAGCTTAGCCTCTCTCCGCTCTCTCTTCAATCCCTTGGATTTATCGGGCAATGGCGTTTCTCCAATCTGCACAAAGATTGAAACAATCAGTTTCGGATAATAATATCCAGATTCAGATATTGGTATCTGCTTTGCACATTTTATGTGTTTATTATGTTCCTTCTTTCTTACCTGCTGCTCAGGAATATAAATCTTCCCAAACTTCCCATGCACTGGATCTTGAGTGACGTTTTTCACCTGTTGAAACAGAGAAAAGATTGGTCGCCCGTTTCTCTCAATTTTAAGGAAACATGGGGTAATGATTGGGAAATTTTATGTTTTTTAATACCTTCTTCTTAGGCTTATCTTTGGATGTTCTCATTGCTTCTTTCATTAGGCCTTCGTCGGGAAGACGATTACGCCGGATAACCAAGTCCATGGATGGACCGACTTCAACAAGCTCTATTCTAGGCACGATGGTCCCTGACTTTTTAAGCTTAATTGCGCAATGAGTAAGGAAAACCTTATTTGGGGATATAGCTGAACATACGTAAGCACGGTCTACTCCAGCAAGATTTAGATTATCCACAACCTGTAGACCAATAATTCTACTTCTTTCAGATTCTGTTATAAGCGAAAGTCATTCATAATCAGAATTCATAACCATAAAATTGAAATCATATTCTACGACTTTGGTCATGGAATTAGCTGCAAAAGTAGGTCATAAATGTCAAACACTTACCAAACGCATATGTATTAGGGGAAAAAACAAATTTACCTCGCCTCGAAACAGATCAGTCAGGACTTCTTTTAGATGCTTTAGTTCTTGTACATTCTCAAACCCTTCTCCAGTAAAGCAAATGAAAGGCTTTGATCCTTCATGAGGTGCTATTTTCTTGTCATAGGAAAATGATAGCAATGATTTAAAATTCTCTATCCCAACTTCTATCAGATCATAGACATGGTGATCGTACATTCTCCCAAGTACAAGATTGTCAGGTCGTTTCTTTGTGTGAGAGCCATACTGCAATATAACATTCACCAATGTTAGGAAACCCATCAAAATAAGTTTGCTGAAACATTTCCAAAGGGATTGTTTTGGCACGAGATTAAATTAGACAAATAACAGAACAAGTTTAAGTTTGTACAAATATCCCCCAAAATAAAATATACAAAGACTCACAAGTCACAAGACAGCAGCAGGACACCGTAATATGAACCAAGGTTACAGGATAGATCATCTTTATAACAATTTGATCTACGATAATCAAGAATCAATGTGAAATGTTGAATACTTAAGCACCTGATAGCTAGAAAAAATGACCATTTAAGATAATTACAGAATCAAAATGATAGACAAATCAAAATCTAGAGACAGACCTCAAATGTCACACAATAAAGACCAAGCTGCAACAAAGCTTTTCAAATTGATTCTGATATGAAAGAAAAACTTACCACAAAAATGCTACAATCTGTTTTGAGAGAGAAGAACTCCAATGAGGTTTCACCTCCACTCTCAAAGGGCCTAATATTCTCATTCCTCCTCGAGTATTTAATGGCATCTCCTTTCTTCAGACGGTGTAGTTCCATCAGTACAGAGCTAAGCGTAGCGCTCGTCTTTGTTCCATGAAGTATCAATGTCTTCTTCCCTGTTTCAACCTGCAATTCCGAGATTTAGGGCAAGATTTAAGGCAACAAATCAGAACCAAAGTGGGTAACTTTCTACCGATTCTTTGGAATCCCATAGATGCCAAAACAACAATTAAGACAGCTCAAAACATGATTCACTTGTCAGTCTATAAGCTTAAAGTTTTGTTCCCTTGTAAATCTCGGTCAGATTTTCAGAGAATCGAAACAACGAAACAAACGGAAGGAGAATAAGAGAGCTCACCGACTTAGGAGCGCGCTTCTCGAGTACACGTTTAGCTTTGCCGGTCTTCGGTGTTCGTATTTCCATCATGACTGATAAATCGCCGGCAACTTCCACAAAGCGACGGCTCCAAAAGAAAGATGAAGCAGAGGTTTTTCGATTACTGATATTGGAGGGAGCCTAGGGTTTTAGTTCACAACTCGAGCCAACTTAAGAAAAATTGTAATATGAACCCCAAATGTTAGCAAGTATTTTTTAATTCGCCCTAAATATTGTTTTTGTTAATGAGACCCCCAAGTCCACGATGGGCTTTAAATTCAAGTATTGACGGCCCATGAATCTTTTACGCAATTAACATTTGAGGCATTGGTTCACCAAAGTTTTGCACTTTTTGGTTTCACCTTAGGCTATGAGACATTCATGAAACATGATTACAATAACGAACCGAGAATTTGTACACAACTTTGTTGGATGTCACTGAATAACTTTTTTAGCCTTATTCGTTTTTATTTGAGTTGTTAAGGAGGAAACAACAAAACATATGATGCTTTCGTGTGAGATTTACAAGTTTTCCCCAAAGGTACGATGATCTTGGTGGGTTCTTCACGCTTGACATTGTGCAATCAGTTCTTGCTCCCCTGTTTTAGAGAGAGAGAGGAAGATGTCGGTAAGAGTTATTTACATGAAACTGTCTTGTTCCTCCGCAAGACTTGCTCTTCATCCTCATTTGGAACAAGTCTGGTTACTCCAATCTTCCTTTACTATTGCATCAGACAGACAAAGTAAAGAATCTCCAACACAGATTTCACCACAGAGATCGCAAGAACAAAAATATGGAGCCAGGGCCAATAGTCTAGACCCTAAGATGTGCATATGAGTTGAGAAATGTAGAGAGAGAGAAGGCATACCTTGCATAGACTTCTCCAGGTCTTGTAATTGCTTGATGAAACCGGCATTAGGACTTGCCACAGGTCTTTTGCTTTTAACATGTTGCAATGCTTGGCTTAAGGTCATTCCATGTTTCTTCATGAGGTAAGCAACAACTATAGTGACGCTGCAAGCGAAAGGGACAAAACATTTAGGGAAAAGAGTTCCATTGAACTAAACAAGTTCTGTTTCCAAATTGGATTTTTACCAAATCACTTAACAGATACTTAGTTCTGAAATTGACTGTTGAGCAGCAACAATGCCTAATAGGAATGTAAAAGGCTGAATATCTAAAAAACCAAACAAACAAACAAAACTGACCTCCGTGATTTTCCAACAAAGCAGTGGACAAGAACACTACCGCCATGTCTCTTGGCTTCATGAATGAAATCGACACACTCATCAAAGTATCTTTCCAAATTTGTGTCTTCCTTATCCACAACTATCACATACAAGCAAGCAGGCAAGCCATTCCAACCCAAAGGGCACAAAACATTATTAACATATTCTGTTCAAGCAGGATAAAAAGGTGACACCTTTATCATATACCATATGTTTATACCTCGAACAACCTTGTATACAAAGTCATCAGGGTGAGCCGGTCTCAACGAGCTAGCAACGGTTAAGATATGTGTAACGTTGTAAGATTTCAAAACATTCTTGTTGCTGGCTGCTGCAACGGATCCAAGATAGAGACCCTGAAAGTTAATTCAACAAAAACATTTAGATCCTGACAAGGAAGAATCATTGGTTCCAGAAAAAAACAAAAACAGGAAAAATATGACCTCTTCAATTTGGGATGGGACATTGTCTTCTCTATAGGCACGAGCAACTTTGATAACACGAACAAGTGCTTGTATCTGATTCTTCACAGTTTCGTTATACTGATCAATTGCTGGTAAAGAAGAAGAAGAAGCGGATCCTCTATCTCTAAAACTCCTGAAAAGGAAACGTAATCATCGTTAGGTTTAAATTTTACAAAAAAGGAAACGAACAAATTGACTCAAGAGCGTGAGAAGAAAATTGCCAAATCACGGTTTCCTCAATTCGATCACATATCACAAAATCAAAATCGGAAGAATCGAAATTTGCAGGTAAGAATCCAAGATCCCGTCAAGATTCTCATGTAAGTAGGGATTACTAATCGGTTTAACATGAAAAGATGGATTCGATTATCAGATTATATACAGAAGAAGAAGGAAGAAGATCTTACATTGAAAAAGAAGGAAGCAATTCACCAAACAAGAGAAGATAAGTAAGAAAATCAAATCGGAGAAAATGGTGAATGAGATTACTAAAGAGGAAATCGCAACTGCATGGTTCTCCTGCTTTTTTGGCAACAAGGAGAGGGAAGATGCGTCCAAGGGGCTTAACAAATAGATTTTCTTTCTTCAAGGACTAAATGTTTATTTATTTATCTATTTATCCAAGTCCTCGAATAGTAAGATAATTCGAGTGCTAACCCTTCAAATACAGAGATGAAATTTCGGGCAGAGTTTGTTTTCCCTGAAAATTTTCATCCTTGCTAAATTTATACTATCCGTATCCAATTCGAATTATCCAAACTTTTCGAATAAAACAATTGAAATTATCTATTTTCATCAAAATTATTTTTTGAACAGATAAGAGTAAGAGTCAGATAATTACGTATTTAGATAATAAATTTTTTTTTTAAACATCTGCTTTGTTAATATGAATTGAAGTTCACAATGCAAAACTTGAGATATTATATGAGAGACATAAAGGTAAAAATCAAAAAAAAAATTATTTGAATTTCCTTATTTTGCTAATATATCTTACGGTTTGTTGAGATTTTTTCTAGTCCATTCAAACTAAATTTCTTTAAAAAGGTTTCTCCAATATCTTACGAACTTCGTGAACCTAATTAAAAGCTCCAAAATTAAGGCTATCTCCATTGATCAGATTGAATAATCTATCTCTTTCAAAAATTATTTGTTTATATCTTTTATCCCAACAATTCTGCATAGTTATTGTAAGAGCATGGAATTCTCATTCAAGAGCATTCATCATTGTCTCTCTCCCTTTTGCTTGACCCGAACCTAAATATGTTTATCTTTCATCTCGAATAATCGAGCATGATTTGCATTGTATCTCCTTATTGACAAAAGATCATTCATAGTTGCATTTAATCCATCATGTTTTGTCATGTTGTGCTTCTTGACTCGTTTCTGGAAATAGTTTTCATATCACTTGCCCCTCGATTTTTTGTAGTGAATTCATCTTTATACAACCACTCATTTGCATAATTCTTCGCAAAAACTAGATTTTTCCTCCAAGATATATTCTTTTGCTAAAAAAATAATACATTCATACTCTTCCATAGCCTCGATAAGATCAAGAATGGTAGTTGATGATATTGATTCACCAATGAAGATGAGTTACAGCGAAATATTACCTCCATTTTTTTTATCTCAAATGTTGATGTTGAATCGAATAAAATTGAATTAGGAATACATGAGAGACCCTCCAAATAGCTTGTGCATAATCACACTCGAAAAAGAGATGTTTTGTTGTCTCAGCCTCTTGACAACATCTTCGGAAAACTGAGTGATGGCTAACATGTCTCTTCATCAAAGATTATGTGTTACAAAAGTGCCTGGTTTTTTTGGCTGTTTTTAGTTTCCAGACAGATTTTTTGAGAGTTGTATTACCATTTGGCGCATGTGATCTATTTGTTGATGGTAAATGAATTCCTAACCAGTAATTTGATTTAACTGTATAAATATCACCTTTGTTGTAGTACCATCACATTAGATCTCTTGAGGACTTTGAACATGATTTGATCGACAAAACTCTGTTTGCATCTTCCTTTGTAACAAGTCCTCTCACTTTTTCTTCATTCCAACCATATTGAGTTTCATTAAACTACTCACCAACCATAGCATTTTCCACTGTTGAGCTTCTCAGAATTTGTGGTCTTGGTGGATGTAAAAGAAGCTATTGATCATTCCAAGCATTAATCAAAGTCCCATCCCCAATAACAAATCTGAGACCTTATTTTAACAAATCCCTTTCTTTAAAATTGATTTCCACCTATAAAATATTTTTTCACTCAAACTAGCATTCAAAGCGTTATTGTCACCATAATATCTTCCTCTAAACACTCAAGTTATTAAATATTCAGGATTTTGTGATAATCTCCAGACTTGTTTACCAAGAAGATCAAGGTTAAAAAAAATCAAAATCATACAATTCTAATCCACACTCTCTTTTTTGGTAAACCCAGTTTGTTCTAAATATACCAATGCATCACTTTCTTTTATTCTCTAGGGCTCCACCAAAATTTAGCTAAAATGCCATTAATCTCTTCACATATTTCTTTTGGAGGTTTGAAGACATTCATGAAATAAACCGGCATTGCAAAGGCCACCGATTTAAGCAATAGTAATACTTTCTGATCCAGCCTTTGTTCTTTCTTTGACTTTTTCGATGATATATTGAAACATTTCAGTCTTCTTACGTTCAAACTGTTCTGAAATACCAAAATATTTACCTCTTCTTCCTTCATTATGTATTCCAAGAATGTTTCACATTTGTTTTTTGATCGCATGCTTGACTTTACTCCCAAAAGTTACAACATATTTTCAAAGGTTAACGGCTTGTCTGATACAGCTTTATATATGGATAAGATCATTTTTATCAGTCTACATGATTTAGCATTTGCTAATGTAAAGACCAAAGAATCATCTGCAAACAACATATGTGTAACATCCCACTCCTTGGGTATGTCTTTACACCGACTATTTCGACCCGACCCGACTCTTAAAGAAGAGATTCATATACCTGAAAATCATTCAAAAGAGAGAGGTGAGTAATTCGGGGAGAAATTACTCAGTGAGGGTGGGCTCTAAGGCCTCACAAATCCACATAATACATTTTAACAAACAATGAATGCAAACAAGCATAGTCCAGAAATATAACACATGATAATATTTCTAATCACAAGTCCAATCTTATCAATCAATTTAATCGTCTCATGTCCCTCTTTGGGCTGACATGAGAGCGTCTCCTGCCGAGACCAGACATCGTACCCCTCAGGCAATACGTAGCCAGTCCAGAATCGCGTACGGTCAAAGGACACATTGATATGATCATGATCAGCACTAAAAGAATGGAGCTTGAACCTGATGGAAACGTGCTTGTAGCTGAGGAGGAGCTTGTAGCTGAGGAAGCAGCTCGTTGTGGAGTGAAGATTGAGCCAAACCGAAGAAGACATGATCCTAAACCTCCCTGGTTTTTGATCCACGTTCAAAGAGTATCAACAAATGGACAAGTGATTCATTTGCACTCTTTTTCCCTTACCTTTGGTTTTGTCCCAATGGGTTTTCCAAGGAAGGTTTTTAATGAGGCTTATGAATCACTTTCACATCATCTATTTGTTGATCAAGACCCCAAATTTCGACCCAATGGAACGGCTATGAAGCCCATGCCATTTTATGCACATTACAGGCCCAAGAAGAGCCCAAAACAAGTGTCTAATTTTCTGGCCAAGAGAAGTGACGAAAATGGAAGTGCAAGGGTCAATTTTCAACTTAGAATTAATGTTGTTATTTTCTAGACAGTCTGCATGTAGACTTGTCTTTTCTATTTAAGTTCTTTGTTTCCCTCGTTGTAAAACTATCTATCTTTTTATTCAAAAAAACCTTGAAGTTAGATCATCTCTTGTTGGTGTGTAATATCCACAAGAAATCATGTTCTTCCCTTTGGTGCGTCATATCCGAAGAGAGAGCAGAGGTAAATCAAAGGTCTTTCCGCATCCTTTGTGTGACCATTCGATCCCCATCCTTTGAATCTCGAAATCCCTGGATTTCGTGGTTGCAAAGCTTATCCCGAACACGTTCAGAGTGACGATCTTAGGAGGAGTGTATTAAGTGGTATCAGAGCACCACTCTGAAGTTAAGTGTTTTTTTCTTTTGATTTTCGTTTTATATTCCACAAGTATTAGATCTGTTGTATTCTGCAATTTTTTGTGTGTCTTTTCATCTTCTGTGATTAGATCCATTGTTTTAAATTGCTAGACTTCTAGATCTGTGTATAAGTGAATTTGTGGTCGAATTCTATGTTTCAGATCTGCGAAAATTTTATGACTTTTCATATTCTGATCAGATCTTTCGTGTTAAGCCATTAAGGTTCATAGATCTTGTGTTTGTTGAAGTTTCAGAGCAGTTGCACTTTTGTTAGAACTATTTACTGGTGTTTTGTTGTTAATTTTGCAGAAAATATGCCTGAAGAAGAAGAAGAAAAACCCCGCAACAACAAGAACAATAAACTGTTGGTGGAAGCACTCACTGCTCAGATGGAGAAAATAATGGACACCGAATTCAAAGCACTTCGGCAGGAACTTCAACAACTCTCAAACCAAAAGCAGGGACGAGCACGTCATAGGAGGGAACAAGAGAGGTCTCATGATGATTTTGTGCCACAGTTTTATAGATTTGCTGGAAGTAGATATCCAAAGGACTATCTAGAGTGGGAAAGAGACATGGATGATTGGTTTTCATACCATGACACTCCAGAGGAAGATAGGCTCGCCTATGCCATCAAACAGCTCGCTGGAGATGCATATTCATGGTGGAGGCATGAAAAATGCAAGTGGTTGAAGTATCCAGAAAGAACCATCATCAGTTGGGGAAACCTGAAATGGGTAATGATCAGAGAGTTTGTTTCGACAGTGCACTCAGAAGAAACCAGAATAAAGTATCCTCTCTCTATGATCTCACGATCTCTCTCCCTCCTTTCTTTCTCTCTTCTCTTCTCCTTTCGCTTCTCCTCTCTCTTTTCTCTCTGCCGAGTCTCTCCTCTTCTCTCTCTCTCGCCTCTTTCTTTCTTTTTCTTTTGCTAATTATATTTTCCAAACATAATTAGGGTTTAGTTGATTTATATCATGGGCTTAGGTTTAGGGAATTGGGCTTGGATTAGCTAAACGGGTCAGGTTAAATCCGAGGAAATTTGGACCCGGGATAAGGATGTTACAATATGACTCACTGCTGGACTTTGATTACTGATTTTCATACCTTGTAACCTTCTCTACGTCATCTCTCTATACATCATATGAGAAATTACCTCATAAACAAGCATAGAGATAAAGGACCACCTTGTCTTATAGCTCTTTATGGCTTAACAAATCCTTTAGACGATTCCTCAATCAAAACCGAGAAACTGATTGTCGACACACACATCATAATCCAGTTCTAATTAAAGCCCATATATACATTTGTGATCTCTGTTTTTATAGCCAAATAAATATGACTTTGTTTGCCGGTTTTGGTATTTAAAGCATGGAAAAACTCATGAGCAATGATGACATTATTTATGATTGTGACAATTTTCCCCGGAATAAAAACTGCTTAGTTTTCTTATACCACTCCGAAAAGATAGCTTCTTCAATATGTTCACCAAGATCTTTGAATAATCTTCTTACTTCCCAAAGTTGATTCCCAATGTCAATGGTAAATTTTCGACCAATTGATCTATGTAATATCACCTACAAATTATTTATAAATTCTTAAAATTATTTAAATTTATCAAATATTTCACAAATTATTTAAAATTTTCCAAAAATTATCCAAAATGTTTGAATATTATCAAAAAATTCTTAGTGTTATTTAAAATTACTCGTAATTACAAGCTCATGAAATTACTCAAATTATCGTTTTGGTAATTATTTTAACTATCCGAATTACCCTTTACTCTATCGTTATTGATTCGTTTTTTTTTAAGATACCTTTTGGATAATGGTTTTTGATATTTTATCTGATTTTTATCCGCTATTGTTTGACTCTTTACTCGTAATGCACAACCAAAAAACATGTTCGTTACGTCAAAATTTGGTTATTGATTAATGTGAAAACTGACTTAAGAAAGAAAAAAAAGAATGACAAACAGGAAAGAGTAATATTTCTCTTGTATGATATGGACTTTGAAACAATGTTATGTAAAAGCGATTTGATCGGATATTTGACCATAAAATACTGTTTCAACAATTGAGAATCCGATGAAATCGTCTCGTGAATTTGCAAAATCAAACTGTTTCATGAGAAATTGTACAATCGATAATCGAGTGACAGAAAAAAAAACAAAAGAGTAGAATCGCTTCCCATGTTCTAATTACAGATCCAAATCGCTTCAATCAGTGTTTAAAAACTCAAAGACCTTCACACCCAAGTCACCGAGATCAACGAGTTCGCAAGCCCAGATTGTTCGAAAGTGGTGTTAGATCCGTAATGAAGAGTCTTGTATGATCCAGGAAACGCTTGAATCAGCTTGAACGGCTTCTTCTTCCTCTCGGATTGATCATCAATCTGAGAATAACAAAACGACCAAAGAAGCTGAACAGAATCTGTCTTGAGGAAATTTCTCTGTATTTTTCTCCCATCAGGTAATCGAACGCAGATTCTGCACAAAACGCTTCGATCGGAATCGCGGTTTGGCTCTTCGGGTAATTGTGGGAATCCGAGAAACGCGTTTGAAAACAAACAAGTAGTCTCGGTCGCTGCTTCATCAGACGAGCGTTTTGGGCGTTTGATGTCTATGAAGGGCGAGAAATTCTCCAGTAAGGATTGACATTCAAGCATCGTGAATATTCTTTTTGCCATTGATTTGATAAACCGATCTGGCTAATCTCGGAGGGATTTAGAGATGAAAAACCCTAATTTCTGAGGAACCGAGAAGAAGAAGACGAAGCAGAGTTGAGTTGATTTTGCGATGATAACGTTTATTTATAGAGAGGCTTATGGAGATTGGAGAGAGAGAGATTGTTTGTTTCCTTTTCCTTGCAAATAGATTTATAGATTTTTTTTCTTTTTTGGCAACAAAATAGGATTTATTCGGCGCTTTTTCTTTCTTTTTTTTTCTTTTTTTTTTGTTTTGGTATAAAAACCAACAAAATAGTTCATTTTTTATAACACAAAACTAGTTAAAGAATATCCAAAAAAATAAATGAATCGCACATTAGATTATGAGAAATCTTTATTGATTATAAATTGAGCTATAATTCTTTAAAACTCATCAATTACTCAATCTTTCTTAGCGTCGGAATGTTTTTTTTTAACACTGAATTTTTTTTTTTTCAAAGAGTCAATCCACACTACTGTTTACCAAAATGTATTAATGGATAACGAGAAGCAAAACAATTCCACACACATCAATAGAAGCTATGGTAATGAATCAACAACAAAAGAATTGTGAAATGAAAACGGAAACACACAACTAGATCTTAATTAAAAACATAACATAATCCAATAAAATGTGGAAAATAATAGATCATCAAATCTGCTTCATCGTCTTCATTGCTTAAATAGCAGTGTGAAGATATAAAACCATCTTGAAGAGTTTCATTTATTCGATCATCTCCCCTAGTGTTTCACCTTCTTTTGTATTTTTAACAATTTCCAAAACGATCTACTTCAAAAAATCTCACAAAGTAGAGAAAACGAATACTAACCTCATCACCTTCGTGGATCTAGGTCATCCATCTATTCGCCAACTTAACCGTCCACTCATAGAGGAAAAAACCCCACCGTAGAGAGAAAAAAGAGGCACAAATCATAGATGGTCTTCGATTTGTAACTAACAAAACCACATAAAAAAAATTAATATAGACACAACTCCGGCGCTATGAAAATTGCCGGAGTTGTTGACCGAAAAATCTTCCTTTTTCTCTCTCAGACGACTAGGATTTCTTTGAGGCTTCAGACGATCCCATTGTTTTTTCCATCTTTTCTGTTTTTGCAAATTATGTTTTAAACCCTTCTATATGTTTTTTTCCAATACGTAATTTTGATGATGAGGTTGTGATGACATTAATACAAACGACTATAATATATGTACTAGTCAAATTAAACTTATCATTTACATTTAAAGATTTTTTACTATATTTTTTATTTTTTCTATATTTTTTATACATTTGTTGTCAATATGTAATATAGGGATGATGTTTCTCTCTCTGGCTAATCTGAGAGTGATTTCTATCGCCACCGAAAAAGAAATCTGATAGTGTTCCAATGTTGTCTCCGACTTGTGCCTTTTTAGGCCATCAATTTAATGATGATGGTTTCTCTTATTACTATCATATTTTTGTTTGTGTTTCTCGTATCGATTCGAGATAATCGTTCCTTCTCATAAAGTAGAGTTTTTTCTTCTCCGTCGATGACGATTTCATCTTCTATGTAATAGTGTGATAGTGTCGATGGTTTTGTGGATTCTGACAACCAATTGTCGTTTTCCCCTCAAATTTTGCTTTCAACCCCTTAATTTTTCTCGACAAAATTCAATCCAATTTCAAATCCAAACATCTCTTATTCGTTTACTCCTTGAATCACGATGAAAAGGAGAAAATTGAACACGTGAAATAAGATTTGGAAGAAATGGTTTTCCTCAACCGCTTTTCCTCTCCAATGAAGAGGTTGCTTTTGTTCTATGATTGGTGATGTATCTTAACAGTTTTCTACGGTCTTTTGCCGGTGATCTTCAGTAACTTCTCTCAACTGAACTCGATTTTGAGCGGTTTATGTGTTCTCATCTTAATAGTTTTGCTTTGGAAACAATAACCATGGAAACCACCATGGAAGAGGTGGCGATTCAGAGACGAATATGCATGGGTTTTTAGTGTCTATTTGTTAAACATCTTACCTCCTATGTGGGTTTTCACATGTGACATCACTCGTAAAGTCGAGTATTGGTAGTCCAAAATTTTATTTTTATCGGAAGAATCAATATATTAGATTCTTAGTCGAAGAATTCTTTAAGGTCTAAATCGAGGCTTGGTCAAAGTGATGCAACATGGGCAATTGGCGTTTAAAGAATTTGCGTTGCGACGAAAATCTTAGAGTTTCATCGTATGGATGATAGCCAAATATGAATATTGCATCATATTGAAGAAGAACACAAGGAAGAAAAATAACAGAGTTGTTACATTGTAAGCGAAACTTACTTCCTTTGTTTTATCGTCTTTTGAGAACCTGGCCTTAAATATGTATTTTGTTGTATTTTTATTGTTTTCTATACTTTTATGTAAACATTGGTTTCTACAAGACGTTAAAAAGTAATATACAGATTTGATTTTAGTAACGACGCATTGATGATAGTAACTAGGTTGCATGGAAACTCCAAAGAAGGTCCGTTTCCCGTTTCGAAAATGTTTCGGAATCGGAAACGCGATGGAAACGCATTTTTAAAAATTTTCGATTTGAAAATGCAATGGAAACGTCATTTCCAAAATGGAAACGTCATTTCCAAAATGGAAACGTGACGGAAATGCTGTTTTTGATTAGGAAAAAAATTAAGTAAATACTTTGAAAATATAGGGATCTATTTGTTATTTTTGATAAGTTTAAAAATCTAATTATGAAAGACTCATATTTTCTTTTTTCTCTAATCGCTACCGTAACCTAAAAAATTAGAAGAGTCGAAGAGACAAGCAAGGTACTTTTCAGTAGATTTGTTATTGATTGTTGAAGTTGTGAAGTCGTATACATAAACGAAGTGCTTTTTGTTGGAGTCGGAGATTTTCTTCTCCTTTCAATTGAAAAAATTGAGTTTGCGTATAGAAAATTTTGTTCCAATTGAAGTGGAATATCTTGTCAAAAATCAAACTTGTCGTGTTCTATTTCTAAGTTTCTAGCATGCTAATAATTTTATAAATATTATAATGAATCAATGATAGAATATAATGATACTCACCCGTATGAAAACTCTAATAATATTTATACAGTAATCAGTTTCTATGGAGTTGAAGACTTGACAATTTGATTATATATTATTACTGCTTCGAGGTTTATTTTAAGTTTTAACATACTGTAATTTTTTTTTTCCAGAAATATGAGTACATCTAATACATCTACTGAAGATCTATCTAATGTGGATGATAAAGCGCCTTTGTGAATCTATGTAAAAAAGATCGAGAAGTTGGCAGGAGGAAGATCGTGGAGGTTTGAATGCAAATTTTGTGATAAAAAAATTTCTGATTCTTATGCAGGGTATCGGGTCATTTGTTAAAAGATGGGACTAAAAGAATTAAAGAATGTTTGAAGGTTACTACTCAACAGAGATATAACATGAGAAAATTGGTTGATGAGTGCAAGAAGAGGATACAAAGTGCAGCTCCCAGAGTAGTTCCATTGCCCTCGTCATCAAGAACGGCTTCTGATTCTTCTCTTGATTATGATATGAGTTATAGGGTTTCGAATGCAAGTGAGTCTGATCCAAAGAAGAGAAAAGGAATGGATAATTCACCTTTGGGAAAAGCATTTCAGAATGAGGCTTGGGAGCAATGTGATGGTGAGATAGCTAGGATGTTCTACACGAGTGGTTTATCTTTTAACGTCGTAAAGAATCCTCATTACCATAATTCCTATGTGCGAGCATCAAACATTCCAGGATATATCCCTCCTAGGTATAATGCTTTGAGGACTGGACTTCTTCAAAAGGAAAGGAAGAACATTGAGATGCATTTGCAGCCTTTGAAGAACTCATGAAAACAAAAAGGAGTCAGTATATGTAGTGATGGTTGGTCGGATCCACAGCGAAGACCGATATTTAATTTGATAGCTGCAAATGAAAGTGGTCCAATGATGTTAGGGGCAATCAATAGCCAGGGAGAAATGAAAACCGGTGAGATGATTGCAGAGCTGATCATAGAATGCATAAAAGAGGTTGGACATGAAAATGTGGTTCAAGTAGTCACCGACAAAGCTTCCAATTGTGTAAAGGCCGGTGCACTTATTTCAGCTAAGTATCCTACCATCTTTTGGACACCATGTGTGGTTCATACTTTGAACCTTGCTTTGAAGAACATATGTGAGCACAAAAACAATGAAGATATGTATAATGCTTGTATCTGGATAAAAGCTCTTAGTGAAGATGTGACTTGGATTAAGAATTTTATTATGAACCATGGAATGAGGCTTGTGATGTTCACAGAGCATTGTGATCTTAAGCTTCTTACAATTGCTTCTACCAGGTTTGTTTTCTCTTTTGTTAAATCTTACTTGTTTTCTTATATTCCAAATATAACATTATTCTATCTTATCTTAATAGATTTGCCTCCACAATTGTGATGTTCAAAAGATTCAAGAAAATAAAAATTGGGTTGCAACAAATGGTGATCAGTCCTAAATGGGATGATTATAAAGAAGACAATGTTGTGAGAGCATCTGCAGTGAAACAAAAGATATTAGATGAGATGTTTTGGGATGAGCTTGAATATGCTTTATCTTTCACTTTGCCCATATATAGTGTGATAAGAGCTGCTGATACGGATAGATCTTCTCTTCATTTAGCATATGAATGGTGGGAAAGTATGATTCAGAATGTGAAGAAAGCTATTTTTAGAAAAGAAAGAAAACAACTTGATGAAGAATCCGTCTTTTGGAATGCCGTGAATTCTGTTTTGACATCTCGGTGGAGCAAGAGTAACACTTCTCTCCATTGTATGGCACATTCTCTAAATCCCAAGTAAGTTTATAACTTTTCTAGATTTATTATCTTATAATTGACATAAACGAAATGATTGGTTATACTAGTATAAGATTAGCATCATTATTGTATAGGATATAGATATTACAGCTCAGAGTGGCTTGGAGAAAAAAATAATAGGAAAGCTCCACATCAAGATTTAGAGATTACTAGAGAAAGAAAAAGCTGCATCATGAGGTATTTTATGGATCAAGACGAAAGAAGAGAGGTCAATGTTGAATATTCCAATTTCTCTTTATGCTTGGAAGATTTTGGTAGTGTTGATGCAATGCATGATAGGTTCATCCTAGAACCTCTAAAATGGTGGGCTGTACATGGAGCTTCAGCGCCAAGGCTTCAAGCCTTAGCATTTAAGTTGCTTGAAGAGCCTTCTTCATCCTCATGTTGTGAAAGGAATTGGAGCACTTACAAGTTTATACAAGATTGCTCCACAAAGAGCAGAAGATTTGGTGTTTGTTCACACTAATCTTCGTCTTCTATCTAGAAGAAGTCTTGCTTACAAAGATGGGCCCAATCATATGTGGGATGTTGGAGGTGATCAGTTTGATTCATCAGATGAGACTAATCTTGGAAGACTTGAGTTTGAGAATTTTTCTCTCAATGAACCAGAGTTAGAGGCAGTTTTATTTGATGGAGTTGATGAAAATGAGAATGAAGATGATAGTCTAAGTATTTAAGTCTGAGTATTGTTTTTTATTTTATTTAGTTAAACTATTTAATATTTATGTATTTGATTTGTATTGTTTGAAATATTTTTCTTTAATATGGTTTTGATTTTTGATATTTTTTGTTTCATGATATATATTTTATTAATATATATATATATATATACACACATTTTCAAAACGTACCCGTTTCCTTTTTTTTTTTTAAATTCGTTTCTGCGTTTCCTAACATTTCGCTTACGCGTATCCATTTCCATGCAGCTTACGATAGTAATATAAACCACTAAACTATTTATCTAGGTCAGATTAAATGGATAATTTACGTATAGAGATTTTGGATTTTTAAATTACTCTCAATATTCACAATTTTGATTCTAAAATTCTGAAACACCAACACTGAATCTAGGATGGATTCATTTTTCTGACCATATATATGCTTTTAGACCATCATAAAACAATGATAAACAAAAGGCATCACAGACCAATCTCACAACATGGCAACATGCTTCAAAAGCCTATATAGACAATAGATAGTAGAGACACCAACCAAGAGTTTTGATATTTTGTCTCTCCTTATTTTTCATATATGAACAATAGTGAATGGGATCACTTAGAGAGGCTTTCTCATTCATTTGACGTACGTCACAAACCAATCAAGCATCTCCTTGTGAGCTTCTTCTGCAGCTTTAACCGCCTCAGCGTCATTGGTATCGTACCTAACCGTCCAACCGTGTGCAACTTTCGGATATATCTTCACATAGCTATTCACCTACACAATCCGTTTAATGTTAGTTTCTTCTTTTTCAGCTGTTTCCAAGAGAAAAAAGGTAATAAAACTGTTGAGTTGCAGAAGCAGCTTACTTCAGGTTTGGAAGCTAGAATCTCCTCAAATTGCTTCAAGAGTGCTGGTGGGGACGTAGTATCAATCTCAGCTCCTAATATAGCAATTGGAGCCTTCCCACCTGTACGAAACCGTGAAATCGGTAAGGCTAATCAAAGACTGGTAAAAGTAAAGCAACCGAGCCAATCACAGTGGTTTCTATGTTTGTAAATGTGAATTAATATTCTTCATTGGAATGAACAAACACAGATTATCCGGTCCCCTAATTCGATGACAAAGTAACCAAAAACTTCTAAAGGTAGTGGATGTAGACTAAAGCCACCACAATGGTTATCTAATCATAGCAAGATCAGTTACGCAATCTTATAGGTGACTCTCTAAATGTTTCAAAGCATTAGGGGAGGCATGACAACTGATGTTCCTCGGTTTATGCTGAGGAATCAAGATGGAAGTACCTAGATATTATCGAAGTACCAAAGTCACTTACCCTTGATATCATCAACTGTGACAAAGGAAGGATGAAGCAAAACAGCGGCTTGAATAAGCTCTTGTTTAGACAGTTCCACCACTACTTTTGCTGAAGATCAATAACACGAGAGAAAAGAAATATGCATTAGGCAATTCCAGATATTTTTCTTCTAGTGAAAGAGACTTAAAGATCAACCACAATTTTTTCGGCATAGGTAAATTTGGGAGAAAGGACCCACAACAAGTGAAACAAAGAGACTCACCACCCCAACACATCCCTGCAGCTCCAATGGAAGTTATGCCTTTGTTCTTTATGGCTTCAAGTACTAGTTTCGAGTCTTCAAAGCCCTTATCCTGGGAAAAGAGAACATGAACCGATTCAGATGGAATCTATAAAAACAACAGAAGAAGAAGACATAACACCTAGTGGAACTTGTAGAACAAAACTGCAAAAAAGTTGAGAATGGATAGGGAAAATAGAATTGAGGATAAGGAACGAACAGCGCCATGGTCTTTGATCCAGACAGGGAAGGAACTCTCCTGGTTAGAGGGATTATAAGGATCTCCATAGAAGTAATCAGGAACCACAACATAGAATCCAGAAGCTGCAACCTTGTCCGCAAGCGCCCTTACACATAACATTAAGAGTTTTCACTCCATAAACAATTCATCCGTAGTGATCGAACAGAATCTCAAAAAAAAAAAAAAAAAGTGGCTGCAGAGAATGCAATCAAACAATGACTCAAGCCAAAAAAAAACTTTGCAGCCAAGTGAAACCTTAAAGATCTAATCAAATGAGATCAAATAAGATAAACTCAAAGTCAAAGACACATGATAGGCTTCATTTTCTACAAATGCAAAACTAACGAGACCAAAAACGAGTATTGCAGCAAGATATTCAAATCGAGACTAAACCTCAGATGTGGCTACTAAAACTATTTAATTCCTTTAAAGTAACAAAACCCAAATAAACAAAAAAAAAAAGTTTCCATCTTCAATGGTGGAATCGATGAAAAGGGAAAAACTTGTAATACCTCAAGTTTGGAGCTTCATACCCTGATGAACAAAAACACGAAGCTCAAGTCAGAATACAGTGATGAAAAGATCAAATCAACAAACCCTAAATACTCGATCATGTATTTAACGAAAACAAACGACTTCAAATCAGAGCGAAGAAGAAGTATGGTTTACCAAAAATATCAGAAATGAGGAGGACGCAGAGCTTGGAATCGGGAGAGCCGGAGACGTAAGCGTCGAGCCCACCCAGCTTCTCGACATGACGCGACCCGGAAATAGGGTTAAGAGCCGGCGGGTTTTCGCAGCACTGAGGTCCCGACATTTGTTCTTCAGAAACCAATCAAAGAGCTGAGACAAAACCTAACTCAGCCATACGTTTTCTTCTTGTGGCCTATTAAATAAATGGTGTTATGGATAATTATTTATTTAAATATTATATTATGACATAAAAATCTGTATTTGCTGATTTATTTTCCTATATAAACGAGTGTTTGCTACATGTAAAAAAATAAGAGAAAGTGAATAAAAAGTCTCATTTCTTCTCTTTCCCACTTATTCTCTCTTTCATCACTTCGTCTCTTCTCTCTCCCCTTAATGCTTTTTTTATAAAAACATATCATACCAATATATGTATACAAATATATATATATATATATATCACTTTTATGTTATAATTTATAATACGTTATTAGCGATAACACGAGTGTCTCTATATCCGTTCCGATCAATCCCATACCGTTCCATACCGAAAAAGTGAGGTTTAATTTATGTTTATAAAATTTAAATTTATGTGTTATTTACGGAGTGGTAGGTTCGCCTTCTCCTTGATTTTATGGTAGGCTCTGCCTCCTAATTATCAGTGGAAAAGACATATAATAGGCTATGTCTTTTCCGAGTTGATCGTTATTTATGGTAGGCATTGCCTCCTCGATCAAATAAAAAATTATATCTCCATAATCATATGGCAAGCTCTGCCTCCTGGATTATGTGGAAGACTATGCCTATTTATTTATTTCTTTCATTGTTTCTCTTAATTATTATTGCTTATTATATGGAAGGCTCTGCCTCCTGAAATTATTTTAATTTTTGCTGTTATTATATTTAATTATTTTAAATATTTTATCTTGATTCTTTAAATTGAAAATTAAAATTAAAAGGCTGTTCACTAATTTGATGTTTAAAATTTTGTGATATAGTTATCATGTCAAACTTGGCAAAGCTTGAGATTGTTGCCTTTGATATTTCTGGAAAAAATTATATGACATGGGCAGCAAGTGCAAAGATGCACTTAAAAGCGAATGGGCTTCTTAATGCCATCGCTAAAGTGGAAAAGACATCTGGTGATACCAGTGCCAAATCGGAAACGATATCCGATGAGAAAAAGGCAAAGGCCATGATATTCCTACGCCACCATATACATGATGGTTTAAAAGATGAATATATCACAAAAGAGGATCCTGCAGATCTTTGGCAATCACTCAAAGATAGGTTTGATCACCAGAAATATGTGATCTTACCAAAGGTAAAACATGAGTGGTTGAATCTGCGGTTTGAGGATTACAAAAGTGTTAGTGAATATAATTCCGCTTTGTTCGGAATAACCTCCAGGATAATGTTATGTGGAGAGAGTGTAAGTGATTATGATATGATTGAAAAAACTCTCCAAATATTTCATCCTGGAAATGTAATCCTGCAGCAACAATATCGGGCGAGAGAATTCACCCGTTATTCGGATTTGATGCAAGTCCTTCTTGTTGCTGAGCAAAATAATGAGCTTGTGATAATGAACCGTGAAACCCGTCCAACCGGATCAGCTCCATTCCCAGAAGCGAATGTGGTAGCATCTAATTTTCGAGGACGAGGACGTGGTCGCGGTAGAGGCCGTGGTCGTTGTCATGGAAGAGGTGGTGGACGAGGACAAGGAAGAGGATTCCAGGTAAATAATT
Organism: Pseudoturritis turrita; assembly: GCA_900406555.1. Lineage (NCBI taxonomy): Eukaryota > Viridiplantae > Streptophyta > Magnoliopsida > Brassicales > Brassicaceae > Pseudoturritis > Pseudoturritis turrita. The sequence continues at coordinate 680,474 of OVBL01001059.1, read as the reverse complement.
TCAACGCGGGAAAAACCAACAAAAGATTTCATGAAAATGAAGTTGGTCGCGCGAATAAAAGAAAAACGGAGAATGCGTGTTACAGATGCGGCATAAAAGGTCATTGGGACGTACATGTCGTACGCCGAAATATTTAGCCGATCTGTATCAAGAATCACAAAAGGCAAAAGAGAAGGATGTTGAAACAAACTTCATCTCCGATGAAGCTGAACCTTCCTTCAATGGCCTGAATGATGATAATCATCTTGATGTTGCAGATTATCTCATTGATCCTGAAGTATCAATGGGTATAAATGAAAACTAAAATCAATGTGACATGATAATTAGTCATTTAAGCGCTTTGTATAATATGCTTGTGTTTTTGTATCATCTTAAATTAGTTTTTGTTGTAATATAGCTTTCTGTTATATAAAGTTTTGTTAATGCATCTTTCATTAATATTGTGACACCAGAAGATGTCAAAATTTGAGAACAAGGACGGAGATATATGTCTGGTAGACAGTGCGACGACGCACACAATAATTAAAGATAAAAAAAATTTCTCCGTTCTTGAAATGAAAGACTCCGCTGGAAGTGTGAGTACTGTATCTGGTAATGCAAAGATTATTATGGGCTCAGGAAGAGTCATATTTTCAATGCCAAGGGGGACAAAGTTTGAGATAAATGATGCATTATATTCTCCCGATTCATACAGAAACTTGTTAAGTTTCAAGGATATTCGAAGAAATAGATATCATATAGAGACCATGAATGATGACAAAAAAAAAAAGACCATGAATAATAATGACATTGAATATCTTTGCATTACATCAGAGAGGAAGCATACATTGGAAGAATTACCAATGACGTCCTCCGGATTATATTGCACAAAAATAAATATGACTGAATCATATGTCACAGTAAACCAGAAGTTTACTAGTACATTTAAAGTCTGGCATGAAAGGCTCGGACATCCGGGATCAGTCATGATGAGAAGAATTGTGCAAAATTCTAGTGGTCACCCGTTGAAAAACCAGAAGATTTTTCAGTCGGGCAAGTTTTCATGTAAAGCATGTTCTCAAGGAAAACTTATAACTCGGCCATCACCAGCTAAGGTTGGGAATGAATCTCCAGTATTCTTAGAGAGAATACATGACGATATATGTGGACCTATTCATCCACCGTGCGGGCCGTTTCGATATTTTATGGTATTAATTGACGCATCCAGTAGATGGTCACACGTGTGTCTATTGACAACACGTAATACGGCTTTCGCAAAATTCATTGCCCAAATAATCAGGCTAAGAGCACAATTTCCTGATTATACTATAAAGAAAGTTAGGCTTGATAACGCTGGTGAATTCACTTCACAAGCCTTTAATGATTATTGTATGTCAATGGGGATAGATGTTGAGCACCCGGTTCCCCATATTCATACACAAAATGGCATGGCTGAAAGTTTGATTAAACGGCTGCAACTCATTGCAAGACCGTTAATATTGAGAACAAATCTCCCAATTCATGTATGGGGACATGCTATATTGCATGTTGCGACATTGGTCCAGATAAGACCAAGTCCATATAATAAATATTCCCCATTACAATTAACATCTGGCCATGAACCAAATATATTCCATCTTCGAGTTTTTGGGTGTGCGGTTTATGTTCCTATAGCACTACCGCAAAGAACAAAAATGGGGCCACAAAGAAGATTGGGGATATATATCGGGTATACGTCACCAAGTATAATTTGGTATCTTGAACCAATAACTCAGATCAATAACTCAACATATTCAAGAAGCAAGCGGAATCACCATCAGCAAAGAGCCAACAATATTATTTGAAGATAATGCTGCATGCGTTACCCAAATTAAAGAAGGTTACATCAAGAGTGATCGGACGAAGCACATTCCTCCGAGATTTTTTTCCTACACTCAAGAACTCGAGAAGAACCAGGAGATTGATGTTCAATATATTCGCTCAAGTGATAACGCTGCAGATCTATTTACAAAAGCGCTTCCGACTACAACGTTCAGAAAACATGTTCAGAGTATCGGAATGCGTCACCTACGAGATTTATAAAGAAAAAATTATATATATCTTTTCCAGGGGGAGACTGCACTCTTTTTCCCTTGTCATGGTTTTTGTCCCACTGGGTTTTTCCATGTTAAAGTTTTTAACGAGGCAGTACGCAATACATTATGAATAATTAAGAGGGAGTGTTATGGATAATTATCCATTTAAATATTATATTATGACATAAAAATCTGCATTTGCCAGAGTTATTCTCTCCTATATAATAATATAAACGAGTGTCATTTCTTCTCTCTCCCACTAATTCTCTTTTTCATCACTTCGTCCCTTCTCTCTCCCCTTAATGCTTTTCTTATAAAAACATATCATACCAATATATGTATACAAATATATATATATATATATATATATATATCACTTTTATGTTATAATTTATAACAAATGGTTCTTAGACTTCTTTGTGTTGAAAGAATTTTCTCGAATCATCGTCTAACGGTGACAATTAGCTCCCGAAGAAATTAATTTGTAATGTCAAGAAACATCTAACGGTCAAGAATAGTAACATTTCTTCATTCACAAACATTTCAAATTTACAGCAACATTTCTTGTAAAGATTTCGTAACAGAGTCAAACAATTGTTACGAAGCAAAATTGAATAAGCTCTTGCTTAGACAGTTAGTTCCACCACCACTTTTGCTGAGATCATTAACACGAGAGATGACTGAGAGAAAGATACAGTGCAAAATAAGGCAAATGCACATGTAAAAAACAAGTCTTATCTTCTGAAACTGCCTTGGGAGGTTTTCAACTTTAAAGAGTTACAAAGCTATAAAACATGGACTACTATGCTTAAGGTCGAGTTGCAGAAGATGAAAGATCCAATTCACATGAACAAACAAATGGGACTAAAGAGTTAAAAGAAATTGCAGACCTAACCATCTTGCCATAAAAGAATCTTATTTCTTTACAAGATTTGTTTTCTTTTCTTTTTTTCCATTTCCCTATACATGCTTTGTTAGATTCATCACACTATACTACAGCTAGGGGACATTGCACAAGAAGGAAGCAGCACTAAACAAAAAACATCTATCAAGCAAAGTAACTAAAAACTATCTGAAACCTGGAAGAGATCAAAACTTTTTAGAAGCTAGGAACGCAAATGAATTATGAAATCAGCTGCTTGATCCATTGTTTCTATGCCTCCCATGGAGAGCAACAAAATCGCCAGCTCCTCTTTCCCCCACTGTCTCAGTCCGTTGCTCAGACTCTTCAACACTTTTGTATCCATCTCTGCCACCCAACGTGGCAAACAGCTCACCATTAGACTCACCAAACCCGAAATATAAGTCCGCCAAGTTGCTGTCTCGCATCCCACTGATATTTTCCCGTCTAAGGCCCTCGCGAGGAACTCCAAGTGACTTCCCAAGATTCCTTGTCGGCGTTTTGATGCAGATGGTTTTGAGTCCACGCCCCAAGCGAATGCTCCACATAGGACCACAAAGTAGGCAAGGGCATGCCCTCTTAGCTCTGCAACTATATCCGATGGTCCTTGTTCTCGGTCTGACTTGTCAACCGACAGAAACCAAGATGGGATGGTTTCTTTGATGAGTCGGTGGACCACACCTACGCCACCGGTTAGCCATACCAATGAGGCACTAAGCGAAGCAGCAAGCTTTACTTGAGTCATTGCTGTTGCTAGTGAACTTTGGCCGTATCTGGACCCGTTCTTCGCTGTCTTCAGCCTTTTCAGCTTCTCCTTTGAGAGCCTGTTCTGGGCTATATCCGCCACGGAATGTATCAGGAGAGAGAATATCTCGTCTGTCACAGAGACGGTATCTCTGAGAGCACGATACATACGGAGATAGAGAATCCCTGGTGCTACAGGAGAGATCCCGCCATAGAAATGAGAGCCAAATCCATGGCCAAGAAGAGCTCCAACACCACCATCATTTGACATGGGGGCAGCATTCAAACCGAGAGTGGCACTGAAGCAGTTTCTGAGGAGCTGAACCACAGCATCTGGGTTGTGAAGAAAGACGGTGCGAGACGCAGAGAAAACAAGGAAGTCAAACCAACGTTTTGCCTTTTGGGTCCATAACGAAGCTACAATGGGCATGCAAGGCCAAGGGCAGCCTGCAGCCAAGCACTCCAGAGCTGGGCCAGCCAGGTTGAGAAACCGTTCAGAGGCTTTGTCGATTTTGTAAGTAATGGTTAGACTAACAAAAGCGGCTAAAGGTAAAGGAAGCGTTGCCGGAGAACTCCCTCCTGCTATAACACAGCAAGAATCAACCATAAGTTCAAAAGACAAGTTTAACAAATCTAGACAGGTAAAGCTTATTATAGAGAGAGAATTGTAAGGACAGGTTGCCTCAATGAGAAGGGTGGTTGTGGCACTTAACTTACTTTAACATAGATTGGTTGAAAAAAAACAGACTCATAGTTTTTACAGACTTGATGTTTAAACACGCTCAGAGTTGTGACAAAAAAAAAAACACGCTCAGAGTTTTTACCTGGAGCAAGGCTAGGGATATCAACGCCTGTTGTTGCGAGAATTTTCTTTATATATTCCTCAACATTGGATAGATTTGTAGCCGGACTTGGCCAATCCACGCCGTTCATGAATACTGGCTTCCAAACACCTCTACTCACCTCAGATGAGAAGTAGCTTACTATCGTTGCTAATGATGCCGGGAGAAAATCTGCTAAATCTTTCAGCCCTGAAAGAACAACATGTGTTATCACATAAACAAAATCACTTAACTGTAAGAAAAGCATATGTTATAACAACTGATCAACACAGTCAGACATCTCTCATTGGCATTCAAAGTTTTCAAAGGTCATATAGGCAGATGTTATTGCACATGACAGCACGATGAGAACTCTTTTCTCTTTTTCTGGTCACATAGTTATGCAAACTGATCCAATAATAATAATAAAAAAAAGCATGAGACACAAACCTGTTGCTAACTCACGAGGAGAAAGTCTTCCATGAGTACAAGCTGTTAAAGCAGCATCTACAACATATGGAACGGCTTTGAGGATATCCCAAGCAGGAAACTCAGGTCTTGGAATGTTATCTTCACTTGCAGCTCCCGATGAACTGCTTGTGCCCGAATTAACTGGATTTAAAGTCTGACTGCCTCTGACCTTTCTGAACATCATGTTGAGAAGCGCTTCCACTGTCTGGTGAACGGGAGATCCATGTGTAAGTCCAGATAATGTGGAAGCTATGCATCTCTGGTGTTGCCTATACCAGATTTTCAGCTTCGGGAACGAGTCAACAAACACGGGTTGGCAAGATGCTGACCTCGCAACTTCTGAAAGCCTCTTTCGGTTTCGGTCTCTATTAAGGGTCTCTGAGGAAACAAGATGAGAATTACGCACTAAAAGAAGATGTTCGGGAGTGAGCTGGGAGCCAACTGTTGGCACATCTCCTACGCCATGCTCAATAGGAGGATGATTGAATCTCCAAAGCTTTAAAAGAAGAGTGAAAGCATTTGAGAAAACAGAATATGCTGAGATTTTTTCTCCAGAAGGAAGAGTCCATGATACACTTGGGGTGTAAGATCCAAACTCTTCACAGATTGGCATTAGTGAGCAAGCAAGTTGCGGAACCTAAAAAAGTAGTCATCAAACTCACATATTACATCTTGCAGCAAATTTGGTATCAAGTCCAAGAAACTTGAAGCATAATTTACATACCATGCCATGTAAAGAGAAAATCTGAATGCTGTCAACAGATCCTATCCCAACAATAACAACATTCAGCATGCAGGCATAACCAATCAAATGACTTTCAGCCCCGGAATAACCTGGCGGAACAGGTGGGGATAGTAATCTTGTAAGAAATTCAACAGTGTGTTCCTGTACATTGAAGAAAAAGAGATGAAGCAAACTTGCGTAGTCAAGCAATAAATTAACCGAATTTTCACTGGTGGATGTAATGCCAACCTGTATGTTCCAACCCCGTGTGAGAGATGCCCCACAAAGCACTGTAGCAGCAGTTATCTTCTCATCATCCGATCCGTTGACTGCCACCTCAAATAATTTCTCCAGCTCTGCTAAGCTTCCATCAAATCCATGAGCTTAAATTTCAGTTGCTTTACACTCGGTAAATTAAAAAATAGAGCATCTGATTCTACCTGGCTAAGAAACAAAAAGGAATAACTGAAAACAACGAAGAACTTAAGTCAAACTAGAGTGCAACCACCCTTCTCATTGAGGCAACCTTGGATTAAGGAATGAGTTGTAAAAGCTGTGGTTTCTTTAGGTTAAGACTTCAAAACTCGGCAGCTTACAATCTTTTAATATTTATAAATTACAAGTGGATCATGTTTTTGAGGGAAGACTATGTGGGTGAAGCAGAGCAGTGTACAGCTATCTGAGCAAAAAGAAACAGAAAGAAAATTATAATTCATTCTACCTTGAAGCAGGAACTGAAACCAATGCATTCACCATTGCAACATTTAGTGGGGCCCCTTTCACAAAAGATGACCAGCAAGGTACTTCATTCGGGAGACTGTGAGGTATTTGGTTGATTCGGCCATTAACATAGCCAGACCACGAATAGGCCGATGTATCCAGTATGTTTCTTGCAATACAAGCCTCAACTATCAAGTGGCGCATGTTTCCAGCTATGACATGAACATAAAATATGTTAGGCAAGAAAGAGACACACAACATCAACAAATCAAGAGACATTAATCATGAAACATACGACAAAAAACAATTGGGTTAACTTCAATTTAACAGAGCAGAATTTTGATTTAACTTACAGCAGTTGATAGGCATGTCCTTCATGTTTATGACATCAGAACATGACTTTCCAACATTGCCACCAGACAAAAACAAGATTGCCTTTGTGGCAGCCTTGTTGGCAGCAGAAACAACGCACTGGGGAGGAGCCAGCAAACCAGGGAACTCACCGAGGACCTGCAAACTTGTAATAAGGTCATTTCGCAGCTTCTCCATGACAAATGCTATCTCTACCTCTTCAATAAGGTTTGCGACCACAAGAGGTACAATACATAATGACATGCACAGCCTTGTGTCCAGTCGAGGAATAGGTCCCTCAATAGGATCTCTTTCCTAGCAATAAAGAAGGAAACAAAAATCAGAACAGTCATTGGATACTGAAAATCTGAACATGTCATGGATGACAGACTAACATACAAATAACACAGTTTTCAATTTAGCCTAGTTAACTCAAGAGCGAGTAAATAATACAGCTGAAACTGCAGGAGTGAACTTCAGGTAAAGAAAAGTCTCGGGGATTATAGCAGTCAATTCTGGCAGCAATTTGAACATAAACAAATAACGGAACCAATCACAAAAACACACGGTGTAAGTAAAACTTGCAAGCAAGAGTAGATGCATTTTTTTGGTGACCACGTAGTGATGAAACCACAAATAGTAAGAGATTGTCCAACCCTTTGAACAAGTCGGAGAGCTGCTATCCAAAGACCCAAGAAGGTGTCATGCCAAGTGCTCCTATTAATTTCTTTAAGTGTTTTAGCTAGACCTGAAAATTTGATATTCTTGAGTCATTTCATTATGTATTTGAGATATCTCCTCATCCGCAAAAGCCACAAGTGAAGGAAGATGGAGTCTGCGCTTTACCGGTAATGATTTCGATCGCGCTAGTTGGGTTTACTTGATATCCATCCATAGCATCTTCAAATACCAGATCAAGAGGAAGCCAGAGTGAAGAGAGACTTGCTCCATGGCATAAGCCAGCAAAGGAAGCGAGAGATCCAAAGTCCACAATTGCATCGGATTTCCGTAATGAATTTACTTTGCAATCATGATAATACGTAAATCGTCCATTCGCAATCAACTGCAATAGAGCCCCAGATTTTATAACCTTGGAATTTTTTAAGGCCAATGAATTTTCTCCAAGCACCTGTACTCTCTGGACAAATTCATGCCAATTTGAAACCCTGAAGAAAATGGATAGCAAACATTTAGAAAAATATCACTTCACGAAGGAGAAAATACTTGTCAAATTCAGGTTATGATTAAGCAAAACATCTGCCAATGTGAAAACAAAAAAAATGACAATGATCCCATAGAAAAAATAACATAAGCTTTACTCTCATGCTTTAAATGATTAATCCAAGCTTCAACATAGCAGATGGATTGTGAATATGATTTTAGATTAACTACTATGCATACCTGTTGTAGCTCACCAAGTATAGCAATCTGGAGGTGGCAGTATTTCTGAGAAATTCCGCAATCATCTCGATAGCCATGGTGGTATTTAAAGTTTGTAACTTGTCGTGAGATCCGGTTTTCTCATTCTTTCTCTCAGGAACATCAATTTCCATTCCTTGAGACTTGATTAGCCAGTGGGAGCTCGTGTCTTGGCTTAGTTCTAGTAAACCTTCATCACTTAAGCATGCATCTAGCAGTTGTGACACCATCTTAAAGACGAATTCTACTACAAGTATACCAGGTTTGCTTGTTTCCAGACCAAATAACTCCGAAAGATGAAGAATGTTGGCTACTGAATTCATGACGCTGTACAAAAGTAGAAGGAAGATTAAATAACAAGAAAACAAGAATGCTAAGGTAATTGTATTCTCTATTTCTACTTCTTGTGAGTAATGAGCTGAACGTTAACGATGTTAATTGAAACAGACATTAAAGCATGTCGCTGTCATGTCAATACGTTTACTAACAAGTCCCAGATCAGACAGGATGGCAACATTTTCAACAGAGCCAAAAATGGCAACATTTTTCAACAGAGCCAAAAAAAACATAGAAATGAAACAGTAGTGAGAAGGATCAAGAGACTCACTTGTCGTCGTGAGGTCCGGTGATATGATCTTTAATCCTGAAAATATTTCGCTTGAGGAGCTCCAAGTATATTCTATAAGCCGCTAGTTGCGTAGACCGGTTTGGAACAACTCTGCAAGAATCAACAATCACTAAGATCCAGATTTCTATTCAGCAACTTTACAAACCCAAAATCACGAGATTTTGGAAAGAAATAGTCAAAATATGTACAACCCTAAATCTCGGAAAACAATCGAAAATGAGCGGATAAATAGTTGAGAATGGATTAGAAGAAAAACCTGTCAGCGAGCAGAGCAAGAACAACGAGAGGAGAAACAAGCTTCAAGGCCATGGCTCTTTCAAGGAACTTCCATACGATAGGGACGTTATTATCCCAGCAAATGTACGAGACGAGAACCTCCGCAAGCTCCGTCGACGGGAACTCAACGACGGATGTCAAGTTCGCCGATAAGTGAGAAGCCCAAAGACGAGCATCGACGCAGTTTTCCTCAGCCATCTTCGTCAGCTCAATCACACCATCCCAGACGGTTCTCCGTCCGGGAACCACCATTTTTTCCGTTCAATTTCTCAATCTCTCTGTGAAGAAGAAGAAGAAGAAGAAGAGAGAGAGAGAGGGCGGTTAAAGACACAGGAAACTCTCAGATTTGATTTGGCAAAGAAGAAATTACAAGCAACTGTGTGCGCCTACAAATGACTCAATAGTCCCCCGTGGGAAAGAGAGAGAGAGAGAGAGGATTTCGTGTTAGTGCGTGTGAACGTCCCGAGACAAATTATGAGAGACGTCAAAAAGACTTCTCATTTGCCAAATCTACGCTGTTTTTGTTATTTTTTTTTGTGATTTCTAGGATCAAGCAGTGCGAAACAAATAATTTGACGGAACTGTACGGTTCAAGTGTGGTTCGTGTGGAAAAAATAGATGCGGTGCAGAGAGAACGAAATATATCTTGATTGATGAATATAATAAATATGGTATTGATATAATTATAAAAATTTTAAATAACTTTTTGTAAGATTTCCAGTAACCAAAAAATATATTTTTTTAAATATATTTTTTCAGTTAACAAAAGTAAGACAAAAAAAAAATTTAAATGGAATCGTGTGGAAAAAATGGATGCGATGCTGAGAGAACGAAATATATGTTGATTGGTGAATATAATAAATATGGTATTGATATAATTATAAAAATTTTAAATAACTTTTTGTAAGATTTCCAGTAACCAAAATTTTTTTTTTTTTAAATATATTTTTTCAGTTAACAAAAGTAAGACAAAAAAAAAAATTAAATGGAATGCACCTAAATTTGTGCATATCAATAATAAAGTGCGGTTTTCAAATTTTTTCATGCAAATGAACCACCTGCTAATTTTCTTATTTAAATTTATTTTTTAATTGATGTGATGTGTAGTATGTAAATTTTCTTGATTGGTGATATCAAAAACGTTTATTAAAATCGACTACAAATCCATCTAACATATTTTCCAATCAAGGCCCTTGAATCTATAACCAAATTTTGGATGTGTTATTATTGGATTGAAGTTTTTCAATTGATTTTAATGTATTGTAAATGTTGAATTTTTTACTCTAATGGGTTCTTCAAAATTTTGGATTTTCTTTTTTATTTATCTCCTAGTTGATTTTTACAATTTGTTTTGTCTAAATTTTAGCTTGTAAATGATAGGGCTAAGAGTGGAGGTTGGTTCAAAAAAATTTCCAGTTCCTCTATCTGTTTTTTTTTTTTAAATTGAAGACGTTTGAGTTATGTCTTAGTTTTTTTATCCCATAGCAAATATTAGCAGTAAATCCATCTGAGGAATGATCGTTTTCGTTTCCAAAGCTATTCGAATTAAAGTGGAGTATAACTACTTCTCAAAAAAGATCATACATAATTGCTATTAGCCCACCAGATCTTAGGTTTTCTATATGTTTCTAAAAATAGTTTAATTTCGATCTGGAATCTATTTAAAAATAAATAAAAAAGATATAGATATGTGTTTTATTCTGACTATTTATGTATGGATAAATGAACTACAAAATAAAAGTTATTAACCTTTCAAAGTTTATCTAACCAAATAAACTTTTTTTTCAGATTCAATCATTATTTTACAAAGCCATGATTCGAAGTCTGACTTTTGGGGCAAATTTGCATGAAAGACTAATGCAAGAAAAGCTTTTAGGTAATAATGCAAGAAAATACCGTTTTAGTCAAATTTTCCAGCTTTGGTTATGCGTCTAATGGATAAACATTACCATTTTGTTGCCAGAAAAAAAAAAGACATTACGTACCATTTTCTATAGATAGTTAATTTCTAAATTTTCAACGCAGGAAATAATGAGAAATTATATACTGATAAAGAAATGTCAACAACATGTCTTCCAAATTTTGCAATTTTGGCATCCAATCTAAAGAATGTAAATGCAAATAATTTATTTTAAAGATGGCATTTTGAAATTATTTTAGGACTTGTTTTAGTGGTTTTGACCAAAATTTATTCGAATAGAAACACGAGTTAAATTAGTATATAGCAAAAATAATAAATTTATTTAAGTAAATGATCATTTGTTAAACTGCAATTGATAAATGAAAAAAATATATATTGATCAAAATTTGGCATCAAATTTAACGCATGATTTATTGCTTGTACCGTTAAAAATATGTTATCATATAATATAGACAACAACAAGTAACACATTAAATGATAATGTAAAGCTCTAAGATAATATATCACAAGTTTATACGGTCAAAATTTAAGATATGACAATTTTATAGATGGATTTAATAATAAGTAACACATTAAATAGTAATGTAGAGTCCTAAGATGATATATCACAAGTTTATTATGATAGAAATACAATTTTATTTAATAAATTAGAAGTCCACATAAAAAATAATATGTTACAGAAATAACATATATGCGACTCACAATGTTTTAAATTACAAAAATAAAAAATGTCTAAATGAATTTTTATTCAATTTGTTTACTTGGACCAAAAAATATCATTGTCATGGTATTAATTTTCACTATTTTCCTTGCTATGTAATGCAAATTATCTAGAAACAATCCTATGTTAGGTCTATGGAAAACAACATACAATTAATAAATTCATTAAATGTTTGTAATCCAGTGTTTTCCATGATACTGATATTGGATCATGGATATACATATACTTGACTATTATAGGATTCATGTGACAGTTTCATATTCTGATATTGGTTAGACTATGATGAAATTAAAGATTCGACTAAAAATGTGAAGTTGGTATAAAAATACTTTATTGAACCCAACGTTGGTATAGCTCCATTAGAGTATTGATTGGCCATCTTGAAATGCGAAATATTTTTAAGATCACGAAAAATAACAAAATTAATCTATTTTTGATTTTTGATCCGAAAATATTATGAACTTAAAATCTGAAACTTTTTGGTAAAATATACGTTATTTTGGTGATTGAAACAAAAGATAACATTGACGTTTGAATTGTGTGTGTTTTAAGTAAAATAAAATGCATTTTGATATACAAGTTTATGAGAGATGAATAAATATTCTGGTTTTTTTTTTCTGATACCATGCATATACTGATATACATATATATATATATATATATATATATATATATATATATATATATATATTGGATAAAGAGAAAGCTATATTGCAAGATTAAATTTAGAAAGAAAGTACAAATTAAAGATGCGGAAGCTAAGAAGTTGGTGAATTGAAGAACACGATAAATGATGGATGACCCACATGAATCCAGCTTTTATATTCACTTTAATCTATAAACAAATGGGACAATATCATCTCTAGATCCAAAAACTTGGTGTCTATCAGGTTGGTAATGCTTAGATTCGAGTATTTGTCTTTGATAAATTTATAATTGATTTTTTTTTTTTGTAAAGAACTATGTACATACGAGACTATACGAGGACTGTATTTAGTGAAGAGGTTGGCCAATGAATTTCAAACTTCTATACCATTTTCTTATAACCGAGAGATTTCGTATAGAAACTTCAATATCATGCTATTTCATTTTTTTGTTACAGATCTTTTTTTTTTTTTTTTTTTAATTCTACGTAGTACGTAGTCATTACCTAGCTAGGTCATTACGGATAATATGAATATGAGTATTGAAGTAATTTAGAAAACAGTTTGTGTTGGTTGGATTGTACATTCAAAATACAATCAAGAAAATTTTCATTAATTAATAATAAAATCATAGTATTTTGATAATTTCTCTTTAATAATAAATCAGGTTATATCTCGATAATTCTTCATTAATTAATAATAAATGAAGGTGTTTCTTCAAATTCGTAAAAGTGATATTTAAAAAAAAAATCTCATTAATTAATGATGATAAATAAGGGTATTACAATAGTTTATGTATCAAAAGTCTTATTTTCAAATTTATATAAAATTGAGTGTATAATTTTTTCAAAACTTCTACAACATTTTGTGTATTTACAAAAAAATTCCCCAAAAACATAAATTACAAGCTTAAACTGTTCTTTGTTTTTTCTTAAGTAGAATTCCTTTTTTGTTGGTAAGACTAATTCATACTATATCTTCGGCTTTTTTTTTCCCTAAAATGAAATAAATAATAGAAATTTGTACAACATACAAGCTTTCATGATCTAAATTTGGACCATTTATTTTCATATGGATGAAATTATATTTAATGGTAAAACATCATCATTTTGCTTTTGTTTTTTCTGTAATTGACTGAAATCGTAATAGTGGAACTCGAACTATAATTCTCCGATCTCAAAATAATTCTTCCATTCGACTATCATAAATTGGTTGCGAACAAGTCTTCATAAAAAAATGTAGGAGCATGAGTTTTGTGTAGGAATTTATCCAAACTATTTATAACTCGATTTAAAAAAGGCATAATATTGTAGTATATTCCTATCACCCATTAAACAAGGGTAAACAGAAAATAGCAAAATAGATTAATATCGACAGGAAAAAAACTGTGAAGATAATTGGATATATTAGTGGTTAGGAGTAGGTGGAGATGATGTTAGTGGAGGTTGGGGATGGTCCATCACCAATTTCTAATTGAAGATAAAGTCCTACCGTTTGCTTTAATCAATGGATATCTCGAATTGAAATGCAGCATGTATCTAGCTTTTCTGAAATATATTATCTATTACACCAATTAACTATATATGGTTCTCTTTTTTTCTGTTAGAAAAAAATCAAAATCAAGCGATGTTTGCGTATGCTTGTTGGTTCATAGAGTTGAATTCGCAAACTTTTTCTATAGGATTTATTTATAAAGTAACTATAATGGGATTTCAAACAAAGAATATAGTCAATCCAATTGTTTGAATTAAGTAACTAACCAATTGAAACTTTTTGGGACAAAAAACTCCTCACGCTATTAAACCAGCGTGGTGGACATAGCTAGTAGAAGAGAGAATGATATGACACAGCATTTATATAGTCTTTTATTTATTATTTTATAAAGAATAAATATTTACTCCACTGTATTTTGGTTAGTACTTTAATTTTTATTATTAATGGATTAAAATCTTACAATTCTATAAAAAACCCACATATTTTTTTCGCATCTAACATGATTTAAATTTTTTAAAATGGACATGTATTTTTTAAATTGGTGAAAGTGTTCTTTTTGAAGAACCATCATTTTATATAGACACATAAAATAAAATAATATACTATACTACTTGATATAACTCTACATAAATCAACTTTAAATTCAAAATACTAAATTTTACACCCAAAATTTAAACCAACACACACAAAAATAAGTTTCAGACACTATAAATAAACATAATATGAAATTATGTATATTTTAATTTTGAAAAAATTAGTATAATTTGTGGTTTCTACATAGAATAACCGTTAGTCTAACTATTCTATATAGTATGTTGTGAATACTATTTCGTTTAATTTATCTAAACCCCAACATAACTATAAACTTTGAAAAAAAAAGAGAAGTAGGTGTGAAATGTGTGAATATAGTCATATTTGCATATGTCATCAGTATTTTTGTTTTTTTTTTAATGAATACAAATTTTTCAAAAACTAGATAAGTGAATATTAAGGAATACATGTTATTCTATTTAGAAAAACATAAAATAGAAATGAAATAAGATGAGAGGGAGAAAAAAAGTTCATAAAAAAAGGAGTACTTGTGTGTTGTGTGTGTTGTACATGTCAGCTCTCTGTCTTCTCTTTCATCATGGATATTTTCGTCATTAGTATAGAAATTATAGAGAATATCATAGCCAACCAAAATTATGGTTATATATCTAATTAATAATTTTTTGTTGGTTATTTTTGCCAATTTTCCTTTTCTAATATTAAAAATTGTGTATGCATATGCTTCTTTAAAAAGTTTCATATATAGGGTTTCTCTTCAACTATTTGAAAGCTTAGTACAATTTGTTTTTATTAAAATATATTTGATTTGATATTTTTAACTAGAAATTTCAACTTTTTTTTTTTACCGGGACTCAGTTCAAATGCTACAGTTCGGATACTACTCTTGCATATGTTGAAAGATGGTTCTATGATATAATACTATAGATTGAGAATTGTTGAAGAAGAAATAGTAGATGGTACATCTTAAATCATTTTTTTTTTTAAATGATCGGAGACTTTTAGAAAGATGCTAATCAAGATTTCGATCAAGAAATGAAAGCAAGTTTATATCATAGTAAATAACATGTTGGAGAAAAACAAAACACGATAATTTGATTAGAATTAGTCAAATCTCTAAACCGAGAGAGAGAGAGATAAGTGGAGAAGAGATCGGACCGAAACCAAAAGTCCCTTTATAATTCTGTTAATTAAGGGGTGTTTGGTTGATGTCTCCTTCAAGTAAGAATCATATATTGGTTGGTGAACACACACTATAAAGTATAAACTATATAGTGTGGCTCGTGTCTTTTGTTTTTCTGTCCAGTTGTCTGAAAACGACGGCGTTTGTGGTTTCAGATTTAGATTGCGCACCTTCTCATCTTCACACCAAATTATATTTTTTTTTTCTTTCTACTTTACTTTCTTCCGTCATCAAAGATTTTACCCATTGATAATTTTTACGTTATAATATTAATTTTTTTTGATAAAACCCTATTGATTATTTGTTTCTATAATATATACGAGAATTTTTTTTTTTAATAACCGGAGGTGATCTGGATTTTTACCACCCGACTAATCCTACATGATGAGTGTAGCCGTTGAATAGTCCACTCACCGGATTTTTTTAATGGATTTAAAAATGTGGTACTATTTTGACTGGCCAAATGAAGGTGAAAATGTTTCTAAGAGGAATCGAATCCAGATTGAAAGAATTTACTCTTTTTCCTAAATTTTTTGCCACTAGACCACCACCACTTGATTAAAATAACTATCTATTTATAATAAAAGATCGGATAATAGCGGATATAAAACAAATATAAATAATTCGATCGTCTAAAATTACTATTCCAAATACTTAAAAAAAAATAGATATGGTATTTTGGATATGAGATAAAATACGGATAATTTAGGTATTTAAAATCACTATTTAAACTTTCACCAAATCAGATAAAAATTGGATTCGAATTCATCTACGTGAATTTAGATAATTTTTAAAATTTAAACTATTTTTTACTATCCAAAAAATAGTTTGGCTGTCTTGGACAATTATACTTTAAACTTCCAAATTTTTTAACTAGTATTTTAAACTTCAAATATGACATTTTTCATATTATAAACTATCAAAGTGGTTTTCGAATATGTGTCGTCATAATATTTAGCGGAACTGTCCATTTTGGTTTAAAAGCGATGATGTGGTTTTTAGTTTAATTTTTAATTATTATGACGGTGCATACTCAAAAACCACTTTGATGGTTTATAATGTGAATAATATCACGTTAGAGATTTAAAGTGCTAATTAAAAATTTTGAAAGTTTAAAGTATCAGTACGTACCACTTTAAAGATTTTTTATGCAATTTTCTCGAAAGACATAGGTAGTTCGGATAATATACGGATAATTAACGGATAGTAAACAATGATTTTTTTAATTTTCTTTGACAAAGAAAACAATGACTTTATAAAGATGGTCAAGTGGGAGTTAAAATAAAAATGTCAATGGGGTTGTGGAGTATCTCAAAAGTACAGCTAAGCCGCACCATATAATATAATTATTTCATGTTTCTGCAACGAATTGGAGTGTTTGGGCATAATAGTTGTTGGTGGTTATGTTAATCAATTATTGTTACTGTTTTCCATTCTCACATGGTGAACCAGATTGATAACGACACGTGACATATGTTGTTGGCTTCTTGCATTGTAGTAAGTCATAACTTGTTGGCGACTATATATATCATTCTTTAATTCAGATATTTATAAAAATTAATAGTATATGTCTAAATCCGAAACTATTGCTTTTTGTTATGTTTTGTTTTAGTTTCATTAATGCATTAACACAAGTATCAAACTAGTAAATGGGGAAAGACAGGAGCGAGTCACATGACCATGTAAATTATAGTACCAAAGAAGAAGAAGAATGACATTTATTTTCTTCGATCTTATCATTTCTCAGTCAAATCCTAACGAAGCAATTTGCTTCCTAATATCAGCATTTTGGTTGAACATGTTTCTTAGTGTTTTGTTCATAGAATAAACAGGATTAACTTAATTATAATATAACACATTAGAGAGAAGGCACAAGCATTTCTGAGATAGAGAACATAGCATCCGTTACTAAGTAAAAGTCAAATAAATGTAACTAAAGTGAATATGCTTCTTCAACTACTACGACTACTAGTCTACTACACTGTTTTTGGGCAAAAAAGAATGAGAGTAACTCATAAAGAATCCGATGTGCCCTTCCAGATTCGATGGCGGATTTGATTCAAAAATCCTCGTCAATCTTGAATTTGTAGTTCTTACTTCCATTTTCGAGGCTCGACATAACCGATGCCTTCTGATACTCTCCCACTCGCTTCTCAAAGAAGTTTGTCTTTCCTCTGCAATTTTGTCATAAAAGTACCAAAACCCAGTTAATCAATCAAGAGAATACTGTTGTTGAAAACTTATCCTAAATTTTTCAGGTTTTTCTCTTCCTAAGTTGAGAGAAACTCAGCGATTTATCGATTACTTACTGCAGAGATATGAACTCCATCCAGTCAAATGGATTTTCTGCTTTGTATCTCCTTTCACATCCCAAGGTAACCTACAGAAAAAACGATACCAAAAACAAATCCATGGGTTCAAACTAAAAGCTAATCCGTGTTTCAAAATGCCGGAAACAAAAGGGAACAATAATTTCTTTTACCAGAAGACGGTCTGCGACAAATTGTATGTACTGAGTCATGAGGTTTGAGTTCATTCCAATCAGATCACATGGAAGGGCCTTGCAGACAAACTCTGTCTCAATTTCCACTGCCTCATGAACAATCTGATAAACTTTCTCTAGTGGAAGCTGCTTCTGCAGTAAACTGCAAAAAGTATGATAAGGAGTGAATGGATCATAGAGATGCTCATAAAACCAAATGCGGCTTGCTGGTACCATACAGACCTATTGTTACCTGTACAAGAGACAAGCAAAGTCACAGTGGAGGCCCTCGTCTCTTGATATAAGCTCGTTTGAGAAGGTCAAACCCGGCATAAGACCTCTCTTCTTAAGCCAGAAGATGGCACAGAAGCTGTCCAAAAAACATGTAATGCTTACACACGAACTCTGCTTTTAAGAGCTAAATTTACGCAGCAACCAGAGAAAATATACCTTCCCGAGAAGAAGATTCCTTCGATGCATGCAAAAGCAACCAGCCTCACAGCAAAAGACATAGGACTGCAGAAAATCGTATACTGTCAGATAAAAGTTAGAATCATCTTTTACACATTCTTAAATTTGGGAAAATTAACTCAACACCAGGTTGGTTACCTTTGAATCCAATCTAATGACCATTTTGCCTTCTTGGAAATGCAAGGAATGGTCTCCATAGCATTGAACAATCTATCCTTCTCCTGCGAATCCTTTATATATGTCTCCAGGAGTAAGCTGTACATCTCTAAATTCGTCAACAAAAAATCTGTTTTGAATCAGTTTTACTTGGTAGACACATCAGTGGAACACTACAATGTTACCAGTTAAAGATAAATCTCATAAGAGACTCAGGTCGTAGTCCTATTTAAGGCTATTCGGATAAATCTAGAAACAGCCAAATCCTATCAAGTCCCTCTTGGGAACTGGTTACAAGCCTTATGGCTCGGTCCCAAAATGTTTTATGCTCATTCAACGTGAGCTGGCTTAGGCCTCTGTTGACTTTTAGATGGAATGTAACAGCGTAGGTATGCTCATTTAATCTTTCACCCATCAGTCAAGGATATCCCGGGGTTTGTAGTGAATCGGGAACTGAAAATATTTGAGTTTACAGAAGATATAGGCATAAAAACTTCTCTACTTAGAAAGGCGTACCCGAATGAATGTTCTCCATGGCAATTTGAAACCCATAGAATGCACGAGCCTGAAAATGCAGAGAATTGATTTGTCTCAAATCAAAAAGTAAGTGTCGGCTTCAAGATATTTCATGCCCCAGCATATTGAGTCGGTCAATAAAACTTTTAAGCAACATATATTCTCCGTTACGTGAAATCCTCACCTCTGGAACTTGGACATCATTCAAGAATCTAGCAGCCAAATTCTCCAAAACAATTCCATCTGATGCGGCGAAAAAAGCAAGAACATGGCTGATAAAATGTTTCTCTGAATCCGACAAGGTTTCCCACTGTTGCACATCAGTGGAAAGATCAACTTCTTCAGCTGCAATCATTCCATTCATAAAAGTAAAACCATATGATGATGATGATGATGATGATGACTACGATGATATTACCAGAAACAGAACCATTACACACACACACACACACTAACAGGTCAAAATTAACGTCCTCTGCATTAGAATTAGAAGCACAATCCAGAACATCTTATACCAGGTAAAAAACTAACACCAATTACAAGTCTGGTCGACATTACAATTGGTATACAACTAAAAGAAGAAGCTTTGCATTTACAAGAAGAAGTTTTTATAATCAAATTGGCACCATTCAAAATTCGAGAGAAGAGAGGACTAACCAGTCCAGAAACTGGCCTCAGCCTTCTTATACATCTCCCAAATCGGTCTGTACCTAATGGGGAACATAGTGAATCTCTGGTTCTGGGCCATCAAGAGAGGCTCATCCGATTCTTCTTCCACCAAGTCTGTCCTTTGACCGTCCTTCAGCGAACCCATTATCACGAATTGGTCTCTCAATTTCTACCCAATCTCAATTCTCTTCTTTTTGAGGTTGAGAAACAGAGGATATTAGATACATAGGTTAAAAGAAAAAAGGGAGGAAAACCCTAAACAAAAACCCTCGAAAACCGACAAGGAAAAGAAAAGAAAAAAAACGATCTGTGTGGTTTTTGTTTTTGTCTCTTTGGATGGCCAAAAGCGATTCCTCGTGATCTTTCGTCGGGATTTTCAACGCAAAATATCTGACCACAATATTTTGTGAATTACCGTAAAGAGATAAGTTTATAACCGTCAAAACAGTTTGATTCGGACATGTAATATACGATACATACAGTTTTTTTTGTTTTTGTTTTTATAATCAAACTAAAAAAGGTTTTATAATCTAACCTTAAATTACATTTATTTGAAAATTAATTAAGCATACACAAGCTATAATATATTTGTTTGAAAATATTATACTATATTTATGTTTTTCTTATGTACACATTTTTATTAAATTTTATGGTATTAATATTATATTATTAAAACATTAATTCTTTTATCTTCTATTTAATTTAATATTTTAATCTTATTTGAAAGACATTACACATTTTTAAGTCGATGTAAATTTAATTAGAATTTTTTTTGTTATTTTCTTAAAATATATTTTTATTATGATTTATATTTTGAAATTAGTTAAGTAGAAGTATTTTTGTAAATGATTAAAAAATATATATTTTTGTCACACATCAACTTTAAAATTTCACTTCTTACTTAAAAAAAAAAAAAAAATTTACGGGAGAATTTCAAAAATGCCACCTTTAAAATATCATTTTGCAAAAATGCCATACTGAGTTGTCCATTTTCAAAAATACCACAAATTAATAATTTTTAACACATAAATCATAAAATTTTAAACTTTTAAAAGGGTTTTGACCTTAACAAACCCTAAACCCTCAAAACTAAACCCTAACATAACATAATTAACCAAAAAATAAATAATATTTTGAATAAATAATATAATATTAGTGGTATTTTTGAAAATATTTTTTAAAAATGGCATTTCTCAAAAATTTTCTTTTTTAATTCTATTTTAATTATTTTTAGTTGCACTTACATCACATAATATATCTTTGCATCTACTTAATAGCATATAACTTCTATTTTTTTTCTCCTCATATTACATTTAAATTTCTCTTTTTTGTTAAATATCAAATACCAGATCTTATATCGGAAACGCAATCAGCGTTTGTTTCAGGGCGCTTAATCACTGATAATTTACTAATTGCACAGGAAATGTTCCACGGGTTACGGACGAATAAATCCTGCAAGGCACACTATATGGCTATCAAGACGGATATGAATAAGGCTTATGACCATCTGGAATGACCATTCATAGAGAGTCTTCTTCGGAAACTAGGCTTTGCGGAGGTTTGGATTACATGGATGATGTGGTGCATAAAATCGGTTTAGTATAGGGTTTTGATCAACGGAAGACCAAGCGGACAGATACTTCCGCAGAGGGGACTCCAACAAGGAGACCCTTTGTCGCCATATCTGTTTATCTTCTGTACGGAAGCATTAATTGCAAACATACAGAAAGGAGAACGCGAAAAACTTTTGATGGGCCTCAAGGTGGCAAGGTCTTGCCCTCCGGTATCACATCTTCTGTTTGCGGATGATAGTTTATTCTTCTGTAAGGCGTCCATAACGGAATGTCAGACCATTTTACAGATCCTAGAGAAGTATGAACTAGCGTCTGGACAACAGATTAATTTTTCGAAATCTTCGGTTCAATTTGGGCATCTAGTATATGACACGGTCAAGGAGGAGACTAAATAGACTTTGGGCATTACAGTAACAGGGGGATGGGCACCTATTTGGGTATCCCCAAAAGTTTAGGTGGGGCAAAAATAAAAATCTTTCATTTTATCAAAGAGAGGCTCCAAGATCGGATCAATGGATGGACATCCAAGTTTCTATCCAAGGGGGGAAAAGAGGTTTTGCTTAAATCGGTGGCATCCGCTCTGCTAACATACATTATGTCATGTTTTCGACTACCAAAAACGCTGACTGCTAAACTTACTAGTGCGGTTGCACGTTTTTGGTGGAGTACAAACGAGACTTAATGGGATATGCACTTGATGACATGAAAAAAACTATGTCACTCAAAGGCGACGGGCGGTCTAGGATACCGCACGCTTGATGAATTTAATACAGCTCTATTAGCTAAGCAGTTGTGGAGGTTAATAGATAACCCAAACTCGCTTTTTGCTAGGGTGTTTAAGGAACGGTATTATCGGAATACAAACCCTTTAGACCCCATTAAATTATACGCTCCTTCCTATGGATGGAAGAGTATTATATCGGTTAGAACTCTGGTAAACAAATGACTAATTAAAAGGGTTGGTTCAGGAGCATCCATTTCTGTGTGGAATGATCCATGGATATCGGCCCTATGCCCGAGGCTAGCTACTTGTAAGGGTAATAATTATTACCCTTCCTTCATGGTCAATCATTTGATAGACCCGCTAACAAAAACCTAGAATTAGAATCTTCTCAACGCGATTATAATTCCTGAGGACGTTGCTATTATTCGGAGAATCGGAGTATTGCACTAAGCAGCAATTATAGGCCTGACACTCTTGGGTGGCACTTTATAAAATCAGGAAAATATACGTTAAATCGGGTTACCAAACGAAACGAGAACGTAACTAAAGGGTTTCGATTCTTAGTACTTTCGGCCCCGATTATCGGCCCTTACAAGCTCATGTATGGAATCTAAAATGCCCTCCAAAATTGAAGCATTTCCTATGGCAAGCGTTATCAGGTTGCATTTCGGTAACATCAAATCTATGGAAAAGAGGAGTGAACTGTGATATACAATGTGCTAGATGTGCGGCGGAGGAAACAATCAATCATGTCTTGTTTGAATGTCCTCCGACTTTACAAACCTGGGTTATATCACAGGTGCCTTCAGCGCCAGGGGTATTCCCAATGACTTATGTTTACTCGAACATGGATTATTTTTTCTGGCGATTACCTAGTGAACTACCGGAAATCCCTTGGATCATATGCTACATTTGAAAAGCTAGAAATGACAAGGTGTTTAAAAATATTGACCGAGATCCCCAAGAGGTCTTACAGGCAGCGGATGTAGAGGCACAATTCTGGTTGTCCTCGCAAGCTAATGTCGTAGTGGAGGACCTTTCCTTCCCTCTATTACAGGCGGTCCCAGGTCCTCGGTGCTTCATTGATAGGTCCTCGAAAACGGGAGACCGTTTTTCTGGTTTGGGATGGTATTATTTTCAGGATGACGAAGCAGTGACCTAATGGGAGCACAGAATCTGCGTTCCAGCTTATCTCCACTCCACACCGAGTTCGAAGCACTTGTTTGGGCGATCCATTGTATGATTGACCAGCAGAAGCTGTCTGTAGCTTTTGCAACGGACTGTTCGGAGCTGAGTAACATGGTGGCAAACCCGACGGAGTGGCCAGTTTTCGCCGTATACTTGGAAGAAGTAGAGCGCTGCGAGGAAGTCTTCTCGTCTTTCTCTTTGACCCTCATCCCGAGACAAAGCAACACAAAAACAGATTTGCTGGATCGAAATATTCGTACTAAATCACTTGATATTATTTTTGTAAACTCTGAACTATCAGTTTGGGTTTCTGAACCGCGTTAATTTTTATAAATGCTATTGACAAAAAAAAAAAAAAAAATCAAAAATCAAAAAAGTTATAATAATTAAATGAATAAGTTATTCTAGAACTAAAGTCATAAAGCCAAAAGTATTTGTTTAGTGATAGAGAGAAAAATAAAATCATAAAACATGTCGACTCAGTTTTGAAATTTATTTTATAATTTCTTATAAATATTTTTAATCTATTTAAATTTTTGTTAAACCAAAATAGTTGCGTATTAGTGTATTATTCAAAATTTGAAGTCAATCGGATTATTATTGGATTGTTGGGTATCAGTGATTCAGTGTATTACTCACATAGAATCATTCTATCAGTCAAAGTGATAAGATACTGGAAAGTCATAGCCGAAACAGAATTGGTTACAAGGAAGGGCTTTTTGTGGGCATATTATTTTCACGGCCCATGAGCCCAATAACAGTAGGTTAATGTTTGGTCTGAAAACCCAATCTCACAAGGAAACAAACAAACAAAAACATGACTTTTCATAGTTGGATCTTCATGAAATAGATTCTACAATTACGAGCAATTTGGAAAACTCTTTGCCTCCTTTTTCATAGTTGGATTCATATTTCTTACGCTTAATATATATTTGAAAACGATTGATCATATATTTTCCTTCTTGTTATAATAGTCTTTCTTTCTCTCACACTGCGCAATAGAATGTGTAAAAGCAGATAAATCATGCGTAGTCAAAGCAGAGTCTACAATTACGAACAAGTTTAGAGATCGTCCTCATTCTATATATTCCATGAAGATCCAAAGCTTCTCCCAACTAATTTAACTAATTTCATCCTTCTTGTAAAATCAGGAATTTGGTTATAGTTTCAAAAGGGTACGGAAATGACTATGGAACAAGCCCAAACCAAACTTGGATTTGCACCTCTTTAAAAATAATATATTTAATCGTTCCTAAATTTTATTTAAAAGTCTTTGTAGTCTAGTGGCAATAATATATTAGAGGTAAGGTGCTCGAATTTTATTGACCCCACTTTTATTGTTTATTTTTTTCAAAAACTTTACTAATGAACCGACCCAATTTTTTTTCCGGGCTTGCGGTCCTATTATTTTTAGGGCCGTCTGTGGATTTATTTCAATGTATGTGGAAAAATTAGATAAGCACAAGCCTCCTTGCCGCATCCATGGTTTTGGCATATATCACCTTCTACGTCTACAACAAGAAAGAAAAGAAATCATTTATATTATAAAGCACAAATCACGACCAATCATTTTCTACCACATGATTTGTGTTTCATATTTAAAGGATTAATTAATTTACAAAAAATAGAAAAAAAAATCTTTAATTTCTTCGGATTGTTATCTTTCCACATTTCGACGATCTTTTCAATCTATGAAACTACCCACCTCTCCATGGTTTTCTATTTCGAATAAACAATCTCATCTTCTATATAAAGCAATCGTCTCAAACCAATATATATTTGCTCTTATTTTTCTCACCATCTGCATTATGTCTTTCGATTTGGGATTTTACGATACACTAAATTAACCCATCGCCATTTCACCGGAATTTGAAAGAATACGAACACCACCATCTTTTTATTCTCATTCAAGGTAATTTATCATCATCTTTTTCCTATATTCTATCTCGATTTAGGATTTTAATCTCTCCTAGAAAGCGAAGCGTTGATAAAATATCTATGGTTCTTTCTTCTGAATCCTGATAAAATATGTAGTCTATGGCTAAAGTCAAGGTCGTGGTAGGTTCTATTTCCTCCAACCATATACTTTCTTGGTAATTTTCTATTTTCTTTTTATAGAAATAATTTTTGTGTGCACATTTTATTGAAAGAATATTCATTAAAATCTTTGTTTTTATTCTGCTGTCGAAGTAATATTCAATTTTATGTAGGGTAGGTTGTCGAGAACAATTTCATCAGACAACACATTGACAATTGTTATAGCAAAAATGAGTTTTTATAATTTTTATTGTTTTACGTTGTTTTGGGTCTTTCACATATTGAGTACGTTAAACGATGTTTCAGAAATATTAGACTTCTACTTCTCTCATACAAATTTTTGTGAATTCCTTATTTTCAGTTATTTATATTTCGTTATACATAATTTTAAAATCATTGATTAGAATTTTTGTTGTTCATTGTAAATTGCAGATAGAAGAAGTTTTTTCCTGCCTTATCCAAGAGAAGATGACCAGCAATCAACAACTTTTTCATTATTTTGTACTCAATAAATAATAATATTTTTTACGTAGGTTTCTGGCAATAATCATGTGCGAAGGAGTAGAAGCGAGAAAAGCCCAAATGAACAATAGCATGGCCGGATAAAAAGTTGAAGAAATATGAACAAAACAACGGTTACAACAAATTCTTTCAAAATCTGGATGCGCATGTTAATAAAGGAACCAAGGAATGACAATAAGAAAACTCAAATATTCGGAAAAATATGTAATAATATTTGTTATGCTTCTATCAAAAACAAAATATTCGTTATGCCAAACAAAAAGATATTTAATTTAAATTTGTTCGCCTTGTAATTTGATGTTCCTTTTGCATTTTCTTAATTTTTAAATTATTTTCGAAACTTGGTGGACTGTAATTACATTACACCAATAAAGGCATTAATAAGACCACAATTTTTTTTTTTTGTCTCTAAACACAAATTTTTTCATGTAAAAGTAGTTTTTTCTATCGTAATGAGTTTAAACGGATAATGATCTTTTCCTGAATTTTGATTTTCAGATATCAGTTTAGCTTATTTTTTTCTCTTTTAATATGGTATTTTACTGAGCATAAATTTATATTCAAACATATATGTATGTATGTAATAATAGTACATGTTAAACTAATGAAAAATGTTAATTTTTTATTAGTTTCAGAAAAATATTTAAGTGATTTTTAGTCCATACGCAGAGACGGCTCTTGACTGACAAGTACAAGAGGAGCAAATGACTAGGGTTCAAAATGGAAAATTTTGAAACCCAAAATATTATTATTTTTTGAATATGTAGATTAAAATCTAGATTATAATACCAATTTTGAGAAATTTTGAAGACCCGTTCTTATTATTCCGAGGGTCCATACTGATTTTTTTTTAAAAGTTATGAATAAAGGGCCAAAATTTTAAAATTTGTACATGGCCTCTAAATTCATTCAGCCGCCCCGGCAGTACGTAGTACGGACCGAATACTAGCACTTTACTATTCAAAGTTCCTACTTCCATACCCATTCTCTCTCTCTATATATGTATATGTGTTTATATATGTAACATCCAAATGATGAAAGGAAGCAGTCAATGCATTATATCCAGTGTGGAGGTCATCGCAAGTGCTTCCGTTTGATACATTTAATGATCCCAAAAACGGATTTGTCTTCAAGAGAGATCAATGCGAAGCTGGTGTCGATGTGATAGTTCCACTTACCAATTGGTACTTGTCTCTTTTACTCAGAAACCCTCTAATCCCAATTTATCTTGAACGGTCAAAAAATTCTCTAAGTTGAAAAAACATCGTTACATATCAGACGAGTTCTGCATGAGAGGAAGGTATTGGTGAGTGATAATCCCTAGTTTTATATAATAACACCTTTTGTCTGGAATAACATTACTTACAATTATAATAACATCAGTAACAATTATAATAATTTTTTTTGTAGGGTGCTAATGCTGTATCCCAATGGCTCCGATAAAACATATTGCAAATCGTTATCGATTTATCTGAAATTAGCTAATAATGAAACAATAGAGGTAGGCGAGCAGATTTACACGAAAGTCGAAAAGCCGATGTGCGAATTCTCGACCCATTTGGATACAATCACGTGACAAGGAAGAGTAAGTCGTAACATTCTTTTTAACTAATTACCACTTGATGAAATTAGATACTGTTATGTATATATATTCATTAGAGATTACATTCGTTTTTTTTCTTGCAGGTTTTGTTTGTCACGACACATCAAATGAAGGAATATATTTAAACAAAGAGTTGCGAATCTAAAGTCTTGGAACGGAGAGAAGAGACTTTTTAGGACGAAGGGGAGAAAACTGCTTTTACCGAACGGAAGCATCGATTTGTTTAATATGTGCAATCTCAGCCGTCCATTTTTGGCTCCAGCAATTTACAATCGTTAGATGAGATTTTTTTTCCTATAAAAAAATGTCCACGTCAACAAACTCTTTTTTTTTAAGTTGCTATCTTATTATATAAAGTTTGATGCGTCAAACTTCATAATTAACACGATCGTGACATGTGTCAGTCGGTCGATCAGATTTTGACACATGTAATTTTTTCCAATTAGATTTTGACATGTGTCATACAAATCTTATTTCTTTTTAAACTTATATATTTGTATTTATCAAGTAGATTATAAAAATCAACATATATCAAAAAAATAGTTTCTAATAAATAAGATCAGATTTTGACACATATAATTTTTTCCAATTAGATTTTGACATATGTCATACAAATTTTATTTCTTTTTAAATTTATATATTTGTATTTATCAAGTAGATTATAAAAATCAACATATATAAAAAAAAAATTAGTTTCTAATAAATAATTCATTAAAATAATTAGTTGATAAACATGGTCTATTCCTTTAAATATTGACTTTATTATATGTCTCGATTTTTTTTTTCCGTACAAACATTCTTTTTTCCCTCTTTTTCTTTACGTTTATTAAGATGAATTAGGTTTCAAAATTGTCTCATTAGAATATTAATTAATACACGTGTAAATTTTTTTTGAGTTCAAATAGATTTAGATTTACATACCCAAATCTTCAAAAATTATAATATTTTGCCTTTATATAACAAGTTTTTGTGTTCTCTCAATCTTCTCACCAAAAAATTTCAAACTTCAATAATCTTTTCCACAAATTTTATTTCAGCATTTTTATTATAAAAAACCATCGATTACTCTATTATTCGATAAAAACAACATATCTCAACATTTTCCAATTAGCTTATTTTAGTAATTCATAAAAAAGTAAATAAGCTACATATATACACGCTTACATATATTTTGATTTTAAATAGAAATAGATATGACAAAAAAATCAAACATATTTTCTCTTTAGAATATTAAATACACGTGTAAAAATCTTTTGAAGAGAATTATGTTTACATACCCAAATCTTTAAGGATTATAATATTTCACATTTATTTAAACAATTTTGTACTCTCTCGATCTTCCCACCAAGAAATTTAAAATTTCAATAACCTCTTCTAAATTTTTGTTTCCAATTAATTTAGCCACATGTTAAAATAAATTTTTCCATTTAAAAAAAATATAATATCATTATATTTTGAAATCAGACTTAAAAAATGTACATTGTATTGTAGTTTTTTTAAAGACTTACCACTACGTAGACATCCTAAATATTGTAAAATTGATGTATGAGAAGAAAATTATTTTGAAAGTTTCTCATGTTGTGAAAATTATAAAAAGTAAGAAACCAAGTGATGAAACACATATAATTCGTTTTTCATTAGAAGAAAGATAATACTTGATTCATAAGTGAAAAATAAAATAAAATTCAAATATGATTAAAAAATGCGAGTAAGTCTAATTCAAATAAAAATACGTAAATCGATTTGTCAAGAGTTAAAAAAAAGAAATATGAGTAGTTACATAATAAAAAGTAAACATAATTTAAATAGGAATAGGAAAAACTAATAATTTAGAAATATGTAAAAAAATTAATTGAAAATTCAATTAATATAAAAAAGCAGGAGAATCAAAATCAATAAATAATTTGTAGGCTTTTCTATGAGTGATTTCACATCGACGTTTTCAATCTTATTATATTTATTTTGACGGATGATATGATTTTGTTTTCCATTTTTATGCAGATTATAAAATATTAAAGGAGTCAAAATAATTCAACTAAAACATGAGAATAAATTTATCAAGATTTTAAAAATGGATTAAAAGGTAATATTAATTCAAATAGAATAGGAAAACTAATAATTTGAAAGTATGTGATAAAATTTAATTGAAAATCAAATAATAAAATAATCAAAGTAAATAAATAAATATTATACTTCTGAATTAGTGGTTTTGCATCAACGTTCTCAATTTTATTTTATTTATTTTTACATGTGATTTAATTTTGATTTATACTTTTAATTGATTAACTTTTTTACGGGTTATAAAATATTAGATTACAAACCACATATATACGGATCCTTTATCTAGTTATATATAAATTATTATGTTTATCAGATTTTAGTTAAAAAAAAATTGTTTAGAGGAGATATGAACCGTCCATCTCTAATTTTATATAGCTTTGGTTTTGCTTAGATATATAACTCATCAAAAAGACGTCTGTCTTTTTAATTGAGCTGCATTCATTTTTTGTTTTTTGTTTTTTTTGTTTAACGTTTGGAATATTAACTATTACAAATTATGAGAACAATTGCATGAGCAATTTTACAACGGAAATTTTTATTTATAACGGATCACGATGAACGGCTCTACTTGCACCACGCTGGAAATCTCTTATAAATTTTGCCTTGGTTAATCTGTGCATAAATCGCGTTCTATGAGACTCGAACTCCATACCTTATGGTGTAGAAGCATTAATGTATCCTTAGTCAACCACCATACCAATGGGGCTTCTACAGCTGCAATCGGTTACATCTTTTTCTTTGTCAACTTAATAATTACAGTTAACTTCTATAAATTAATAATGTTGGGATTCTGGAAATTTATTAATTTATAAAGTTATTAATTAATCAATAAATTAATATTTATTAATTTATAGAGTGATTTTTCTAGTTTATGATTTTTTAAAAATTTTTCTTTATTTAAAATAAAAACTTTACCTAAAAGTTCATACAAATTCTTTAAAAAACAAATTTTATTTAAAATTTATTATATATTGTTTACATATTCATCTTATTCCAGATTATATTAATAATCTCGGTTATCATAATAAGATGAATGCTAATAGCCTACTTGACTATCCATATGAAAATGAAAAAAATTGCAGCTATAATTCTTGGTATTGATGATGAAGTAGAAAACGAGATAACAATACTTTTGGGAGTATTTAATCATAAGAAAAAAATTATCACGTTTAGAACTCTTCAACTGCATGAAGATTAAGATGACAACACCATGAATTTTTGATGCAAAAAGAAAAATTAGAGATTAGTTCCGACACGATTCCAACTTAAAGAAGAAAATATACAACACTAGAGTTATATATTACTAAATTATCTTTCATATATATATATATACGCGCATAACATTTATAATTATTAATTTATGCAATTATTGGGACCATATTTTATATAAGGGTTTCAAAAAAATTATTATCTTATTCACTACAAGAAAACATGCCCATTTGCGACCACATTATGAAGTCGCAAATTTGCAAGGCGTTTGCTACGATTTTGCGATTGGGTCGCAAATTTGCGTGAATAAATTACCTCGCAAATTCATCGCAAATATCCGTAAATTTGCGACTAATTTGCAATGAAAAGAAAGGTCGTAGCAAAGACGTTACAAATTTGCGAGGCATTTGCGGCGGAAGATATTTTCTAGGTTTTGCGACTGATTTGCGAGGATTTTTAGCAAGTAGGTAAACACGTTTTATATGCTTTTCAACTGTTTTTTGCTTCTGAAATTTTGGTCGCAAATGGGTAGCAAATTAGTAGCAAAAGTCTTGCAAATATTTTGTCCTAGCAAATTAGTAACAAAGGTTGATCGCAAATGAGTAGCAAAAATGGATGATCTTTTATAAATAGCAAACTATAGGGGAGACGAAAATCATGTCACAAATATCCCAAATCTACTCACAAAAAGATTTTATTCTGCAAAAACACTATATAAATCCGATATTTTTTGTAGAGAGGTCGATAATCGATCATGTCTTGGCAACATGAGATATACACGGTTCGGGCATGGATGTACAACCGCCGAGATCCAGATACCGGTGAAGTGATGAGAGAATTTAGAGATGGTCTTGATCAATTTTGACCCACACGACAAATCAGTCATTTGCGGAAGACAACGGTAACAAGATTTTCTGTCCTTGTGTTAAGTGCGAAAACATTGATCATCATGATCCAAACATTGTTTGGAAGCATTTATATACGAGGGGATTTTTACCTAACTATTATGTTTGGTTTGCGCATGGGGAGGATTTTGTTGTTAATGTTCCGGGTAGTTTAAGTACGAGTTATCATGGAAATCAAGATGGCGCTAGTAATTTTGATAATAACTATGAATCAGCATGCTCATCACCAAGCTTATAATGAATATGGATATGGTAATAGTGTTGGGAATAAGTTTCATGATATGGTTACTGATGCATTTCATGAAACTACTGCCTCGTTCAGGATAATACTTTTGAAGAACCAAACCCGACTGCTAAAAAGTTTTACGATATGTTAGACGCTGCTAATGAACCCATCTATGAATGATGTAGAGAAGAGCTTTCAAAATTGTCACTAGCTTCTAGGATGATGATAATTAAAAGCGAAGATAACATTAGTAAAAATTGCATGGATAAATGGACTGCATTGTTTAACGAGTATTTGCCGGAGGGTAATAATTCGGCAGGGAGTTACTATGAAATACAGAGACTGGTCGTGAGTCTTGGTTTACCGTCTGAGATGATTGACGTCTGCATTGATAATTGTATGATTTTTTGGAAAGATGTGCTAAGTTGCAGGAATGTCGTTTTTACGGAAAACGGAGATATAAACAGACAGGTGGCCGCACGAGGGTACCGTTCTAGAGTATGTGGTATCTTCCGATAACAGATAGATTGAAGCAATTATACCAACCAGAGTAGACAGCTGGGGAAATGAGGTGGCACGTAGAACACTTTAGTGAGGAAGGGGTGATCTCTCATCCATCAGATGCAAAGGCGTGGAAACACTTTAACACGGTACATTCAGACTTTGCTGAATAACATATAAATATTTATTTGGATCTTTGTACTAATGCGTTTAGTCCGTTTGGTATGTCTGGTCGGCAATACTCGTTGTCGCCAATCATAGTAACACCTTATAATTTACCTCCAGATATGTGAATGCATAGAGAATTTTTGTTCCTCAGCATTCTTGTTTCGGGCTCTAAGCATCCAAAAAGATCTCTTGACGTCTTCTTGCAGCCTCTGATCCAAAAATTAAAGGAGTTATGGCATGTCGGTGTACGAACGTTTGATTCATCAAACCACCGGAACTTCACCATGAAGGCTATCCTTATGTGGACCATAAGCGACATTCCCGCCTATGGGATGTTATCTGGATGGAAAAATCACGGGAAATTATCATGTCCTTACTCTCTGGATCAGACTGATGCATTTCATTTGCCGAATAGACGCAAAACTTGCCGGTTCGATTGTCATCGTCGGTTTCTGCCATTAGGTTTTCCGTATAGAAAAAACAAGAAGTTGTTCAAGAACAACAAAACCGTCAAAGTTCTCCCCCGGTTTATCTTTCAGGGGAACAGTTGGAAGCGCAAATAGATTATTGTGGTGCTGAAGAAACTGCAAAAGTGAGGGGTAACTGGCACAGTGTCCCCGCTAATATGCCTGATGGATATGGGCAGTATTATAACTGGGTGATAATGAGTATACTAATTTTTTACCCACCTCCGGAACACCTATACCGCGACATGGCGGAACCCACTCACGACACGGAGGTCGTCCTGGTACATCCACTTCTCATATCCCAGAATTTGTTCCGGAGACGCAGCCGTTTCAGCATGCTCCACCACCAGATGAGCCGTTTGGGGCTCCAGACTTCCAGCATATGACACTGGAGCAGCTTCTCGTTAGTCATGCACGAGGTGTGCTACCGAGATTGGATCGGCATCTTTCGCCTAACACTACATGGTAAATATTTTGTTTTTCAATTAATTAATTAATAAACAATTAATTTTTTTTAATATTGTTTATAAACTAATTTTTTTTTTAGGTTCTCGAAAAATGAAGTTTGGAAGGCTGTTAGGAAGTTGAACGAGCGGGATTTTAAAACCCCACACCCGAATTGGAGCAAGGTTCCTCAAGAGACAAGGGATAGATGGTTTCACAGTTTTGCGGTAATTTTATTTTTAATGTTATTTTTAATTACTAATTTAATTTATGATTCATACATAATTTTAATTTATACTAATTAAAATTTTTGTTTTGTAACAAAAATACATCTGGGATCCCGAGATCACGACACTGGTCCGAAAATGTTTCGACGACAAGGCGATGCATCGCCTTGTCGATCAGGTCGGGCGATGGAAAAAAAAGGAAGAATGACCCCGAGCATGCAATGTCGGGCCGCCCGTTACATCAAAGTCGACGGGGAGGAGATCTCGAAGCACGTATTGGGCCAGTTGTATTTTCTGGAACAAGTATGCCGTATTGTAAGTTGATTTAAATTTATATTGTTATAATTTTAAAATAATTTTAAGTCACAACATTGTATGAATTAACATAATTTTACCATTTTTCAGGCACAAGAGAAAGGTGCTCCGGCTACTATGCCTAAGCTCTGGGAGAAGACCCACCGACGCAAGGACGGGACGTGGGTTGATCGACGGGTGGAGCAGCTTCACGACAATGTGATTTCGCGAGTTGAAAAAATCACATCGCAGCCCTCTCCCGATGGTCAACCCACTCATGTTACCCTAGTAGACGTAAACCGCATCGCTTCTCAGGTAACACAATTCTCAAACAAACTTTAAATACTAATTTATTATATATACATTGTTTAATTACTAATTTTTTCTCTATTCAATTTTAATTTACAGCTTGCTCCCCGTAATAGAAAGGGGAAGTTTGCTTTCATGGGATCGATTTCGACGGACACTGAGGGAGTTCTGTATTGCCCGATTTCGACGTACGCTTCAGATCCGCTTAAAGATCAAAAGCTAGCTAATGCAGAACATGAGATCAGATCGCTCAAAGAAGACCAAAGATCAATGAGGGAGGAGCATAACGCCTTCAATTTGATGTTTGAGTTGCTTGGGAATACGAATCCCACGATTCGTGAGATGATGAGGAAGAAGAAGGAAGCCGCAGCTGCAGCTCCAGGAACATCCCACGATGGTACCTCGGATTATGAAGATATCGAATAGCTAGTTTTTATTTTATTTTATTTTCATTGTAAAAATACTCGGTTGATGTATAATATTATTTAAAAATAAATTTTATTTTTCTCATTTTTTTATTTACAAAAAATAAAAAAAAAATCGATTTTTAATTTAATTTATTTTTCTTTTTTTACGAAAAAAAAAATTCGATTTTTTAATAAATAAATTAAATACCTTTGCGAGGCATTTGCAACTTCAATAACCATGCAAATGTCTAGCAAATTAGACGCAAATGCCTCGCAAAATTTTAGTCGCAACAAAGCCGCAAATAAGATCCACGCAAACGCCTCGCAAAAGTACGTCCTCACAAATTAGTCGCAAATAAGATCCACGCAAAGGCCTCGCAAAACTATGTCCTTGCAAATTGATCGCAAATCAGATCCACGCAAACGCCTCGCAAAACTACTTCCTCGCAAATTGGTCGCAAATATTTTGCGAGGCTTTTGCGTCGAATTTTGTTCGCCTCGCAAATTTGCGACGCTGTTGCGGAGATTTTATATTTGCGGCCGGCTACTTGCGACGATTCAGGATTCTTCGTAAATACCTCGCAATTTTCTATTTGCGAGGTATTTGCGACCAAAAGAGTAGTCGCAAATAAGCCTGTATTCTTTTAGTGATTATCTTATCGAATTTCGTCAATTTTTACACTGGCCCAACTTGAGACCGAAATAATTTATTAATTTATAGTGATTATTAATTTATAGAGGTTCTACTGTATAGGATATGTTCAAACTATTATGTGAAATTTCATGGATTTCCAACTTAAAAACAATTGACAATGAGTGAAGAAACCCATATGCCTTATATACTAGTGTTGAATCATCTCCACTTCCGATGTGGGATATTCTAATTCTTTTGGATAGTTTATACCCATTTAGGTGATATATGGATAACGTTTGTTCGGACTGTGATACAAACAATTCATGTGCTGTCACAAAATTTAGTTCATCGGTTGAAGTGATTGAGAGAGTAGCAACAATTGCTCTTGAAATACTAGATGATGCTTGGAGCATCTCCATTGAGATTTTTTCCCATGCTATCTACAATAATAAAAAAAAGAAAAATAATCATAAAAAATGGTGGCATTTCTCAAATAGTTAATAGACTCACACAAAATGTTCTCATGTGAGAAATTCTTGTGTGGATTCCTCAACTCATATTTTTTTTATTATTGTAGATAGCATGGGAAAAAATCTCTTAGCCACTCTAGATAACTTATGTCTTGACCCATTTAATTATTATCCGTATTTGGGCTTCCCCCGAAAAGTCATCGAAGATTGATGTTCAATTTCTCAAATCTACAGGAGCCATCAACACAATAGGAGCTACCAACCGTACAACCATTCCAATATATTGATCAGGTGCATACTCAAAGACTTCAAAAAAGCGAAAGAGCGTGAAGAAATACATATGACGCCTGAAAGGAAGTTAGATGAATTCCATGCCGAGATCAAAGGATTACAATCTCAACTCGAATACGCAACTTCCAAAGACCTGAAACTAGTGAGAACTCGTCAATAAACCACACATCCCAAAAGCTGAGACTCTGGTTAAAGATAAGGCGAGACAGATGATATATTGGCTTTGGAAGACCAACCAGTACATAATGAAGCGCCCGAGCGAGTACGAATGAATATAATTTCATGAACAAATTTGCTAAACAGATTTCCTGTGTAAAAAGTTATTTCATATAATCATCCTCATTATCGTCATCATCGTCATCATAATGTTATCATTATAATTATCATCGTTATCGTCATCATCGTCATCATAATGTTATCATTATAATTATCATCGTTATCGTCATCATCTTTGTCTTCATCATCATCATCATTTATCGGATCATCACTAGGGCATCGTCATCAACACAATCATCATCAACATCATGATCATCATTGTTATATGGTTTCGGTAAAAACATAGGATTAAGAGAAATAAATATCAAAATTTTAAATACAGCAAATAAACAATGAAATAATATTATCGAATAGGCTTTTAGAATAAGAGAAATAATAATTTAAATTTCTAAGAGAACACGAAACGAGAAGCTAAGGAGAGTAGACCTATTCTAGCGTCTAAATGGTAATTGCGGAATGTTGGTGAATGCGGAATCTGACAGAATTTATTGATGATTTGTTGTGGAATCTGGCAGAATAACTAATGATTCAAATGGTAACCATGAAATCTGGCTGAATCTGGGAGAATATAACATATTACTTGAGTAACTGAATAACTAAAATTTTATCCTGTTAAATAATTAGAATAAATGTAAAAAAATAATTAATAGGTTTATAAAATAATTTATTTAAAATAATTTTATATTAAATATTAATATATAATGTTTTCACAACATATACTAATTTTTTTGGGCTCCTTTAAAAATATTAATTTTTTTATCCATATTAACAATTCATTAAACATATATATCATAAAAATTTGAATTGTCAAATTCAAACCCGATATTATCCCACCTTTTAACTAAATGAACATGCCTATATGTCATGATATGATATAGTGAATATCTAATAACTGAAATTATCTTTAACATATGAATAATAAATAATAAATAATAAAAATGTAAACATTTTATAATATTTATTTAATAATATATTTTTTCAACAACATATATTTTACAATATTTGAATTTAAATTATAACACAATTAATAAATAAAAGACTAGCTTAATATTTGTTACGAAGCAATTGTCATTTTTCAAAAATCTTCACGAAATTACACCAAAAAAAAAAAAAAAAATCAGCCATTCAAATGTATACATTTTGTTTCCATCCAAAATTCCACACAATTTAGCCATTAGGCTGATACCATTAAACCCCTAATTATTTTCTTAGAAGCATTTAAATTCCAAATTATATTAAAAAAAATTCAAATCCGGCTATGGTGATATACTCAAATGAAAACAATCCTTCCTCTTGAATAAATATAATCCTAGTTTTAATTTATTTGCATAGAAACAAACTGATTTTTGAAAACAATAATCCATAATCAAGATGAGTTCTTTATCAAACATTAGTAACAACTTAAGAAAAAGTCAAATCTAAACAACAATAGAACATTAAACCACATCTTAAATAATCATAATATACATAATAATATTAATAAACTTCAATATATATAAAAAAAATAATAAAAAAAATAAAAAATAGTTTAACCATATATTTTTTTTTTGTCATCAAAGAATCTATTAAATAAAAAACCGAGTATCAAATATTGTAAAACTAATCAAGAAACAGAACATAACACATCAACCCAAACCAACCAAATCATGAGTGAAAAGTATACAGACGACACATCCAAATCTCCAAGATTCTATTCCGTCATCTCATCTCCTCCCTTGTTCTCGTACAAAGACAGATTTAAGACAACTCGGGAACCCTCGAGCCACATACGATTGTGTTCTTCCATTTCTTATTACACTTTGGGCGATAGCAAATGCATCCTTATTGGCTAAAGGGGTTTCGTATGTAACACTCCAATCTCTGTGACTATCCAAATCCTCAACAATCCTGTCAATTTTCAGAGCTAAAGCCGACCATTCTTGGGGTTTAGCCAGAGATTTAATAACTTCGCTAGTGTCCGCCGTGAAAATGACATTCTTATACTTCATTTCATGCTATGCATACTCTTCAGCGCCCACATCCAACTTCGAGTGGCCGCCTCACATTTAGAATGAATTCCATAGAAAGAGCATCGACTATGCATTAACACACTACCACAATGGTCTCGAAAAACCCATGATGCTCCTGATATATTATCCCTTGAAGACCATGTGTAACCCAAATTGCATTTCAGAGACTCTGGATACGGCGGCTGCCATATATCCTCTCTTCCATTCTCTTGTGTATTAATTGTTTCTCCCTTTGGATTCACTTCAGACCAACTAAGAGCATCATCCAAGGCTTTTTTAATCAACATATCGGTCAGATAAAACTTACTTTCGAACAACAATAAGTTGCAATTCTTCCACAAATGCCATAAAATTAAGGGAGGCACCAATTTTGTCTCTTCATGGAATCTGACATCTTCATACACCTCAAAAAGGTGTTGTATGTTAACAAACAAGTTCTCCTCTGAGAAATCTAAAGTCGGTATCGGAACATTGGATAGAGCCCAGACTTGTCACGCAAAAGGATATGAAAACAAAATATGATTAATCGATTCATTCTCAACCCCACATATTTGACACTGTCGATCCACATGTAGGCCTCGGGTTTGCAATCTCTCTGGAACAGCAAGAGCCCCATTCAACGCATTCCATATGAAAGTTCTAATCTTGGGGACAGTTCGAATTGACCAGCACTTCGCCTTTAAAGGATTCAGAGATGGTCTTGCTTCAGCAACAAATAATAGATCTCTGTTTTAATCTTTCCACTTAACCAATAGCCGGTTTTAAAAGAGTAATGTTCGCTCCTATTCAAGCTCCATATATATCTATCCTCTTTCCTTATGTTTGGTTTATCTTTTAGAACTAGAGCAACATCTTCTGCATTAAAAAAATTCCGCAGGCACGTATGACACCAATCACCAAAGGTAGGATCAATTATGTCTTTAACCTTCAAACTCATATCCATACTCAAATCTTGCCCACGTGGCGGTCGAATCAATCCACTTATCTCTCCACGCATAAGTGTCATCCCCAGAGCCTATCATCTTCTTTAAACCATGTTCCAATAACTCCTTTCCAAACACAATGCTTTTCCATGCGAAGGATGGCCTAGTTCCCGTAGTGGCATTCAAGAAAGCACCATTGTTGAAATATCGGCTTCGAAAAACTCGAGCAAACAAACTCTCTGGCTCTTGATAGATTCTCCACGCTTGCTTAGCTAACAAAGTTTGATTGAACCTTTCCAACTCTCTAAAACCCATTCCACCATTCTCTTTTTCCAAGCACATCTTATCCTAACTTATCCAGTGTATTTTACGCTTATTCTCTTCACTACTCCACCAAAAATCACATATTGCACTTGTCATTTTCTTGCATAAATATTTTCTAAACAGAAAGCACGATATCGCATAAATCGGAAGAGCCAAAGCCACATATTTTAACAATATCTCTTTACCTCCTTGTGATAATGTTTTGGAGTACCATCCACTAATCTTTTTCTGTAATCTTTCACGAACATATCCAGTAATTGCTGTTTGGATCCACAAAAATCTTCCGGCAACCCGAGATACATACCAAGAATACCGTCATTCTGAATACCAAGCTTAGTCTTCAATCTCATCTTGACATCTTCTGGCACTTTGTCACCAAAGGTTACTGACGACTTTTCAAAGTTGATAACCTGTCCTGATATCTTCCCATAGTGATGTAAGCACCTTAATATCTCCTCACACTGCTCATCTGTGGCTGCACACGTAAAAAGACTATCATTCGCGAATAAAAGATGATGAATCATTGGTCTGTCTTCCGAGAATTTAATACCAGTCAGCTTATTCTCACATTCCGCTCGCTGAAGTAGATGTATTAGAGCCTCCGTACACATGACGAAAAGGAAAGGAGATAGGGGATCACCTTGTCGGAAACCTCTTTTTGGTTGAATGAACCCATAAGACTGCCCATTGATCAAAACAGAGTAGGTTACCGTCTCCACACAGGGCATAATCCAAGTTATCCAAGTCTGATTAAAACCCATAGCTTCCAACAGTTTTCTAAAGCTCTATTCCACGCGATCATAAGCTTTTGACATATCCGTTTTCAGTGCCATGTAATTCGTTGAGATATCCGAGTGTTTCCTTAGACCATGTACCAACTCATGCGCGATCAAAATATTTTCGGAAATAAGTCTTTCCGACACAAAGGCTGACTGTGTTGGCGATATGATCTGAGGTAGGAATGGTTTCAATCTGAACACCATGATCTTCGAGACACTTTTGTAGAGAACCGTACACAAACTTATCGGTCTTAGCTCCTTCATCATCGTTGGATTGTCTACCTTTGGAATAAGATATATTTGAGTATAATTCCAGTCTTTTGGCATGATTCCCGAAACAAAGAAACTTTTAACCTCCTGAATCACAATATCCTCAAGTATATCCCAATACTTTTTGAAAAAGAAACCGGTCATGCCATCCACACTCGGAGCACTTGCACTTTTAATTGAAAAAACCGCTTCTTTAATTTCCTTATTTGTCACCGGTTTTGTCAAAACTGTGTTCATACTTGCAGTCACTCGAGGTTGAAATCCAGCTAGTATATCTTCAAAACCAGAAGGATTAGTTGAGGCAAACAATTTTCGAAAATATTCCGCAGCAACCTCTCATTTGGATCCCTCAGCTTTATGCTCATTCCCTTGGTCATCCACCAGAAAGTGTAAATGTTTTCTAATCCTTGTGCTCTTCACCGATGCATGAATTTTTTTTGCTTATCTCCCAGAAGGAGCCATTTGTCTCTACTCCTTTGTTGCCAAAATTCTTCTTATCTTCAGTGTTCTTTGGCAATTTCCTTCTTTAATTACGCCATATGACTAAAACATGGGAATCTCATTCCTTCCTCAGCATCAAGATCCTCTCTAAGTTTCCTCAGCTTATCTTTGAAGCTTGTAAATTCCTCCTTCTTCCACACACGTATCTTTTTCTGCAAATCGATATTCGGTCCATAACAAAGCTTGTTGGCGGCAATATTTCATTGTTCCAGGCCTCTGCGATCACATCTTTAAATGATGGGTCCTCTGCTCATCTTTTATCGAATCTGAATTGGCCTCTCTTCACCTCATTATCCGTTAATAACCTTACAAAACAGGTCGATGGTCTGATCCCAAACGCTTCAGAAATATTTGGTTTGATCTCGGAAACAAATTATGCCATTGAATATTGCCATAGCATCTATCCAAGCAGCATTTAATCCACCAATCTCCTCTCTTCCCAGCCCATGTAAACTCATTCCCTTGTTTTGCTAGCTCGGTCATACCATACACCGTTATCATCTCTGTAAAAGGTTGGAAAGTTGAAGCATGTCTCTTCGGTCCTCCTATATCCTCCGCATTGTTGAGAATCTCATTAAAATCTCCCACCATGCACTCCAATCCGCATCAAACGTTCCCACACCAAAGGCCGCAATCCT
This sequence comes from Pseudoturritis turrita, assembly GCA_900406555.1. Classification (NCBI taxonomy): domain Eukaryota; kingdom Viridiplantae; phylum Streptophyta; class Magnoliopsida; order Brassicales; family Brassicaceae; genus Pseudoturritis; species Pseudoturritis turrita. The sequence goes on along the minus strand of OVBL01001059.1, from coordinate 638,578 downwards.
TGGACCGGATCCATACACGAAAGTAAGAAAAAATTCCGACACACCATACTCCACCCGAACATAAATATTATTTTTGTCCGAATGAAGAATATCAAACTTGTAATAGCTTTTCCAAAACAAAGCTAATCCACCACTAAGCCCCACCGGCTCCACCGTAAACACATTCTCATACCCCAACCAACCTTGATAATTAACCACAACCTCTTTTTTATTTTTCGTTTCCATGAAAAATAAGATTTCCGGAAAACTCACTCGGCGCATGTCCTTCATTCGTTGAATTATCTCAGGATGACCCATCCCTTGAAAATTTCAACTCATTATACTCATATTTGTTTCGGCAGTTCCTCATTTGGAACCACCTCTTGGTTTACGCGCTTCGCGATTTTAGATGATGAGTTAGCTTCATCCAAAGCTTTTCTTTTCGAGCTAGTGACTTGTTCTTCTTCTTTTTTCGGACTTGATGGTTTCTGTCCCTGGTCATCCCGTTTGGTTTCTTTTCATTCTTTCGTCTCCACGAACTAGTTTTCGATTGAGTTTGGTATCCAATTGATGAAGTCCCCATCCCTCTGTTTACCCTCTTTTGACTCTTGCCCTCAACAGAACTAATCATGAAAGGTAGCATCATTAAGTTGTCACCCTTATCTCCATCTTCCTCATGTAATTTCACTTCCATTTGCGGTGCTTTCATAGCATCACCCATGAGCTTGTTCTGGACAGATTTGTTCACTGGTATGTTCCCATTGTATTCAATCATCATCATCTTTGCCGTACTCTGTTCCTGATTATCTTCCTCACAAGCCACTCCTTTCCCTTTGTCAACACCCTTGTTCACTTGCTGATCAGGTTCTAAGAGTATAAACTTGCTTTGGCTAATCAGATCTTCCTCGAGGTCTTTCACCTGTTTCTGTACTCTTAGTTTTCTTGCCTTTCTTTCCGCTTCATCTTGTATCAACAAGTATTGCCTCATTTCGTGTAGTACATCTGGATGTATCTGAGGTCTTCCTGTAATTGGGTTTATGCCGAGTTGCGCCTCAGTTAAGACCCCCACAAGTGGGTCCTTAACTCCCACATGGTTCAGTCCAGCCACTTCCCCTATCTTTTTCACTTGTGATATCACACCTAGGTTTGGTGCACTCTGGTTTTTAAATAGGCACTTTGTATTTTCATAAGTTAATTTTTGGCAGACATAACATCTTTTCTTTATCCTTTCAAATCAAAAAGATGTTTTCCGATATTCCACAGGGGAATTGAACCACTTTTGATCGTCGTACCGGTTTAGTTACGTCAAACAACACTCTCGCACGCATATAGTCTCTACTCTGAGGTTTTGTTTCGTCGAAATCAACCTCCTTCACCTCACCAATAAGACTTCCCAGATACTTGATCGCTGGTTTGGTATGATAGTTCACCGGTATGTTGCGGATCTGAATCCACACCAACATGTATTTTAAATAATCCTCTGGAAACGGATCAACCCATTTATCAATCACCATTGACCATTCATTGTAGGTATGCACCGACTTGTTTATAATCTTCTTCATATCCTACTCATACTTGAACACAATCTGGAAACGATCTCTAGACAGAGCCACACGCCTTACTCTATTGAGAAATCCCCACTTTCGCGGCATATCCAAGACCACACTCGATATTTTTTGACAATCCGAGTTAAGCAATTTACCCATGATACTCAGAATGTTCGTCTCCGTTGACTTAAACTCCGGAATGTTTGGCATTATGGCCAGTTCCTCATCTTCTTCAATCGTTATTGCCTTCATAACTTTGTCCAGACACAGGTCCATGAACAAAAACCTTACAAACGTAAGACGAAAAAATTGTATTTCCGTTAAGAATGAGGTTAGGGTTTTTAAACGCCGCTATAAGAAACTCCAAACTTTTATGATAAAACACAAAACTTAGAGAAACTCTAGAGAATCTTGCTAAATATTTGATAGAAATCTCTATTTTCGCTAAAATCTTTTTGAAAAAGGGAGTTTAGAAGCGGTCAAAATATTCCCCCTTTGAAAATCAAGCACTCTGAATCAAAAAGAAAGTTTTAAGCCCAAAAGAGGGAAACTAGTTATGAATAACGGAGGTAACTAATAGTTTTTGATAGTAAACCATATTAACACACACCTTTTGAACTGAGAAATATAGTTTTTTTTTTGGGTTTAAGGGAAGATACAATTATGAATAAAAGGTATTTAAAGGATGAAAAAAATAAATTTTGATATGAAGAAGAAAAAAAACGAGTACCTTAATCTATAGCATTTAAAACTATTATAAAACTATGTCCAATGTTGTTTTCAGGAAAAAAAAACTATCATTGAATTAACTTCTTTTAATATCTACCATTCACGTTTCAAACTTCGGATAAAATGATAGTAGATTTTTAAAAACTTGAAACGTAAATGGCAGATATTATAAGAGGTTGATCCATTGATAATTGTTCTCTCTATAGCTTTATCACATTATATTTTGGATCGGTTTTAAAATACTATAAATTGAGATTCTCGTTGTTTTCTTCTTCATTGTCAAAATTTATTGACTCTTACCTCAAATATTTTCTATTCTCTTTTTTTTTTTTTTGGCTAAACTCAAATATTTTCTATTTCATAATTCCCCTTTTCCCTTAATCCAAAATATAAGTTTACCTTAGTATATCTCCTTTTTTTGTGTATGCCAAAACTATTTTTCAATTCTCATCTTTGAAAAGTGCGTGTTTATATGATTATAACTATCTTTTTATTTTATTTTATATTCTTTTGTGCTCAAGTTATTAATATTAATATATGTATTTATATTTTTTAGGCTGTGGTTTAATGTTATTGTTGTTTAAATACAAGCATAAATAACTTTTTCCTATGTATGTTTTAACGTGTGGATTTTTTTCTTTCTTATTCGTTATATTTAATACTATCTATTTAATTTCTGAAACCAAATTTGCATTAAAATTAGTAAGTGCAAACATAAATTAATTTCCCCATATTATATTAGTTGGTTTTATTACATTTTATCATCTACTAGATGAGAGTCCGCGCGTACGCGCAGGTTATGGTCTGTGACAATATTTTTAGTTATAAATTCTTATTATATTGTAAAATTTAGTGCTTTAATGTTTTGCATGTTTAATGTTGAATACTATGTTTTGTAGACTTTTCAAAAACACATATAAATGTGGATTTTTAGGACCTACAATGGTTATTTATTAATGGTTGCATGGAAATTTTACGGAAGAGTCAATGTATTATTTTGAATTTGTGATTTGCAAAGTAATAATTTTTTGATGATATTACCATGTTGTAATATTTGGGTATAACACATTTTTCGAATGTTTCTTAAATATATAATTGTTGGAAACTATATTGAAGTGTAATTATTGTTCGGAGAGAGTTGATAGTAGTAACTAAAATGTCAAATGTGATATTATATATTTTTGTAACGGCTAATGTGAGAATGTTATTTGTGTTGTATATTAAGTAAATCAATTCTATTGTTTAAATTATGTGATACATACATAGGTTTTGTTTCAAAATATTTTGGTGATTTTTTGAATTGTAATTTGATTGGTTATAAATTTTACTATCTCATAGTTGATTCAAGTTACAATTTATACGATAAAGAAGAGTTTGTATGTAACAATTTAGAATTCAAGTGACTATATTTATTTTTTAACACATTATTGTTTAATATGACATGCTATTAACATAACACAATTTATACATAATCTATGCTATTTGTTAAAAAATCATCTACAGTTTTCGGCAATTTTGAATCAAAATTTGGCTGTCTAGCAAATAAACGCTTATGATATACAAGTTTTTCTTTGAAAGGTAATAGTTAGAATCAAACATTTTTATCTGTCGAATGTTATGTTTACATTGTAAACGGGTTATGTAGGATCAATCAATCTATTAGTAAATAGATCAAGAATTTTCCTTCAGAGATCAAAAGATAATATTTAAACAGAAGACTATATTTCATTATGTTTTTAAAGTTATTTGAGATATTTTTCATATCATCGATTTCTTTTAAGTGTTCAATCCATGTCGACCCAGCATGATATTTAAGTCATTAAGTGTTATTAATACAACCATCATATTTTCGCTTAAAACTTTATAGATGACCAAATTTTTACAAGTTATGTGATTGATATAAGGAAACGAAATTTTAGAACTTGTAAGAATCATAATTAGAATTAAGAAATACCTTACTCATGTATTATTAAGATACATTTAAGATTCTCCATAAACGTAATGCATTGGCTCCCCTCCCCGCTCCTGCAACTTTGTAAGAACGGAATGTCGATAGTGGATATATCATATATTATAGGAAAAATCGAAAATTGGTAGCAATATATCCTATGTATATGTAAGAAAACAACATAGACCATGAGAGCTATGTGAAGCTTTAATGCATTTTGGCTGGCCTTTGACTTCGGTTAGGAGGTGTTAGGCGACTGTTTCTCTGTTTTTTCAGACTTGTGACAACTTCGACTTGATTTCAGTTTTAGAGCTTTTTCCTTCAACTTGTTTTCCTTGATAGCTTCCTTGCTCTATCCTCCAGATTCTCATAACTATGTTTTTTTTTAATGAAGTATAGAATGTGTGGGAGCTGTCAATGTCATGACCATGTTTTGTACTTGTTTATTGGTTCCTAATGAAGGGGCATAGAATATAACGTAACTCAAACCCAAGAACAATTTAGCCAATGGAAAAGGAAGAGTATAATGATACAAAGTTCAAAGAAATCTTTAGAAAAACTGGCTACTTAACCTTTCACCATGGCTTGCAGAGAGAAGTGCGTGCCTAGGAGACAAATAAAATGGGAATATGCATAAGAGATAATAAAGAAACAGAGAGAACATGAGTTTTATTAGGACTGCTCAATAGTTTCGAACATACCTTGGCACCACCAGAGCAAAGAGAGTTCTTTCGTCTGAGCATATACGCTTTGAAGCGTTATGCGCCGAAGACCTTTTATATCACCATTAGCCCACAGCGCCAACCACATACATATTTATCCAAATGAAAACTCTAGGCCTGGAAAGAAAGAGTAGTGATGTATAGTCAATAGGTGAAGTGGTGAACAAACCTATATAATTCATAGTTTATTAGAAAGAAAACCATTAAGCCCTTTCTTTACAGTATAGACAAATATGATTTGATTATGTTAGTTAGTAATCGCGTAAGGGATTTTTTTTCCTATTTTCGAAATTGTGTAAAGAGATTGTAAACATGTTATTTTCATCTTATGAATACGCACACAAATCATGTTACTAATAGAAGGTGTGATCTAGATGCAACTTGGAAAATATGAATCATCTGTCGTTGGTTCCATTTTGCTGTTAACTGAAAGAATCAGATCGTAAAGTAGATGATGAGATGACCAAGAAAAAGGTTAGATGATCAGAAAATACCTTAAGGTCTTGTTCTCTCTGGCTCCAACCGAGGAAGATGATATGTGCATCCCAGCGGCATAAAACTATCTCTTCACAATATTGTAAGCAAGTGGGTTGATGAGTAACATGATGAGTAATGTAGAAAGAACATTAGGAGCTTTTAAAATCCTCCCGAAAGAGAAGTCAGAGTCAAGCATGCTCTTGGATATTTTTACTTAACTAAGTCTAAAACAAGAAGAAATTGTAGTACCTACCAACTAAATGCGAAAGACAAAGTAAGCGAGAGATAAAACCATACCTCAGTTTTCCCCGTCGTTACAGACATTTCATCATTCAGATTTTTTCTGTGATCCCTAGTCTACTCTTATTTCAGGCTTACGATTTTGAAATATTTAAGAACTTACCTTGTCTAGATTTTTGCCGCAGTCGTGGTGATCTTCGTATGATTTTTCCTCGATTCCTTTGTTTTGAAAGACAAGCTCGAGTGAAATCTAGCTGTCGGTTTTTGTGTTTAGAAGGATGACACCACCAGAATGAGATTGGAAAATTTCCTGCAAGTGGATATATAGTTGTTAGTAGGCGAGTTTGAAACTATGTGACCATCAAGTTTTCGCAATCGAGGGTAGAGAGAGAAAAATATACGTCATGTAGAAGACATAGAGAAATTTCTCAGCCAATCTGCGTTTTCCTTGACTCGAGACCATAACAAGGTTTAGTCTGGCAACAACTTTAGAGTTTCCAACGCATAATCGTTTTCTTTGGAAGAGTAATAGGAATTTCGTTGAAGGTGAGGAGCGAGAAACTAAGAAGAAAAACACAAAACAAGGGATCCACAAAAGAGAGATCTATTCATCTAACAATATACAAAAAACAAGCATCAATCAAACATTGTTCATTGCGGATTGTCCCTTATGTTTAACCATTGAATAATATTGTTCTGTCAAAACATCATCATCCGTAACTCAAAACCCCACATAACCGCAAAATCTTTAGCAGAAAGGCAACCCGTATAACAGCTCACTTTCGTCTATAATACTTAGATGTGACACTACCATGGAGCTTCTCGTTGCATCGATTACACTAAAATATTTTGTGGTCAAGACATCGAACAACAAAAAGTTGGTTTTATAAGAATCGCATAAAAGTGTTCGTAAATGGCTCCCTGAGAGTGCATTAGCTGTGAATGGACCTTTACATCACATGTTAGACAAATATTTGCTGCATCATCTATTCATTAAACCACTGCTCTATATGATTTGCAAAACTCACATACTCTTTCTATTTCTCAAATTATTATTTCCGAAAATCAAATATTCCCAAATACAGAGGAACCACAGATATTGGTGAAGCATAACATGTTCACGGTAAGGGAGAGGAACCACAGGAATGAGTCAGTCATGGTGTGCTTGACAACATTCCAGATGCCCCTATTTTTTCCCTCCATTTATCTTTTCGAACCTAGACAACACAGAGAGACAATACATAGAAAGAGTATGGTAAAAGCTGTCCATGTAAGGTAAGGAGATTATAGTAATCTGTAATTTCATTGTTTTAAACAATTTAATTCATTCACAGGTGATCTTAGATACACTACCATCAATGTGGAAAGTTTAGCTTTTTATTTTGCAAGCCTAGCTTTGTCAAGGTGCAGGTGTGAAATCTCTTGCCATAATACAAGATTTCATACAAGAATATGATCTTAAACAAAGGGACAATCTTTGATTCGTGAACATAAAATTCTAGCAGGAGATCATTATAGATGAACAAACCAAAAATACATCAAAAATGAGTTTACAACGACTAATACCAGTTTGTTGAAACAAAAACAACATTTTGTATGTTGTTTTACCTCATGAAGATCTGTTCAAATTTCAGAAACCGAAGAGGCAAGAGAGCTTGTAGAATGCCTAACCTAGAAGGAAAAAGAGATGAAATTACCTCAACGTTCTTCTAAGCATTCTTCTTCAGAAAATACATCACCATCTCTTCCTCAGTCGGGTTAAAGACACCATAGTACGCTAAACCTATCCACTTGAAAAACGAATCGGGAGAAGAATCCACCATCTATGTAACAAACAGAACCGATCCCTAGCAGAACGTGTAGAAATAATCTCGATGATCACAAAACCCTCTCATATAACCCGAGGTCCTTCCGTTCGTCCAGCAGATAAGACGAATGAAACCTACATGATAGAAGCTGTCAGAATCGAACGAAACAAGAGCGACCATTGAAACTCTAGGGTTTGATCAACCAGATTGAAAAATGGAAATAGAAAAGGAAAATTTGATTCACTGAGAGAATGAATTAGAAATTTCTAGTAGAGAAAATTTGATTTTTGCTGTTTCAGCTACTCTGTTTGCTCGATTATTGAAAATACTTCGATAAAGACGATGGCGACGACCCTTGGAATTTTGGAAGACACGTGTCACTCTATCCTGTACTGAAGTGGCAGTTTCTGGAAAGTGCTAGCCTCTTGTTATATATTAGATTTTACTTTTTTTTTATATATTTGCATGCAGGAAATAAATTAAGTAAAAATTTATTGAACTAAATCTGTTACTATTTTTTACTTAAGAAAAACGAGATTTCTAAATTATAAGAGCATCTTTGTTGAGATATTCTCAATGGGATTTAAAAAAAAAATAAAAAAATAATAGTATTATAATATCATGAAAATAAAAATATAATATTTTTGAATATTTAAAAATATTATATTTTTATTTTCACAATATTACACTATTATTGTAATTTTATTGTTTTTTGATAATCCCATTGAAATACCTTCAAACGAGGATGCTCTAAGGAATTCGAATTCGAACTCGTTCTTTTAGAATGTCTCTTACTACACCGATAAATCTACAAATGTTGGATGCTTATGATGTATAGGCATTTGCACTCCCATTTTTCATAAGCAAAAAAACAGTAACAAATTCAGTTTAACAAATTTTGACTTAGTGTATTTCTAACATGCAAATATATTCAAATATAGACTTGAATAGATTACAGACATGTATAAAAACTAACCAACAAAAAATAAGAAAAGCTAATTTATGTTTAAATTTATTAATTTCAATGCAAAATTGTTTTAAAATATCAATAGATAGTATTAAAAACAACGAATAAGAAAAACAAATCTACAAATTCATTTTAAAACATATTATATGATAGATATGTAAAACTAACTACCAAAAAATGGGGAAAAGTTAATTGATTATCAAGCTAAATCATTTTCCCCTTCATAAAATCATTCTATCTTCTTTCTAGATTTGGCTCTACTAAACTAATTAATGAAAGAAAAGCAAAGAGCCTGGCTTGTAGAAGTCGAACCCCAAATATGACATGCTACGACTAGACATAACAAAGAATATATATATATATATAGAGGTGTAATATATCTCATCTTGTTCCTCCTAACCCAACTAAAAGATTCTCATGATTCTCACCTCTGAATTGTCCTCTTTCATGGATTGAGAATGAAGATAGCTCCAAGCTGGTGTAAGGAGGCACAATATAACCATGAAGAGAATAATTTTCCATCCTCTATTATTTCTAGTCATAGCATGCATACAACAAGGTCTAATAGACCTATTTCATGAAACACGTGAAAGGATCTCTGTATGAGATTCATCATTGTTATTTACCCTTTTTCCCTTCTTAGCACTTTCGCATTAGCACTGTTGGCCGGTCCCTCCATCCTCGCCGTACCTGCAAAGAATGTTGGGAGATCGACAAATTCGACCGAAAGCAAATCTTCGATCTTAATTGATTCGGTTTTTGGTAGATCTCGTCGAACTCCCAACATTCTACATCCCCAAGATCATGCAGATTTCTGATGATGATACATGAAGTTCGGTGCAGGTAGAGCGAATATGTATGGGTGATTCTACATGGATTTGGCCAACAATATAAGTGGCGACTAGACACAATAAAGGGCCAAAACACATTTATATGGCTGATGGTTTAGCGTTTGGGATGGTTAGGGTCTTCTATGGGTAGGGATAGTCAGGTTCGACCATTAAAAGAAATTGCCTAAGAAATATGAAATTAACTAACTTTAACGAGGTGATCTTCCGAAGAAGGATATGGATCAACAGTCACAACAACGAAACTTGCAAAATCAAGAAACTCAATCGGTTCTTTGTTTCATCGTTCCCTCTCGTGACCGTTAGGCAGTGTCGGCATTGACGATGTTATTTCAAGACACTCGTGAAACATGTATGTCTATGGTTGATGAGTTTTAGACATAAATATTGGACGAATATCTCGAGATAATATCGTCGGACCACTAGCCTTAGCCACAATAGACGGATATAGAGTGTCCACCATTAAGGTAGCGGTTGATGAAACAAAATACCGATCGAACAATTTGATTTTATATGCTGCGAATGGTGGGGAAAAAGATATTCCACAAATGAAAATTAGGGTTTAAGAATAAAAAAGAGAAACGAAAGTAAGAGAGGAGAGAATGATTGAAAGGTGATTATTAGTTTCTGAATGTGAAGAAGAAAACAAAGGTAACACCTCTATTTATAGCATTTTGGAATGAGTTTCTGCTGTTTTCAGAAATAACAAGAACCGTTGGATCAAGTTTGGAGCCATCTGTACCGTCCATGTTTTAAATTTTAAAAGTTTCAAGATTTTCTTCCTTTCTTATTCAATGCACCAGTACTTTTGGGGAGGGAGGGGGGGGGGGGGGGGGGGGTCAATGTTCAATGTACTAGTATTATCCATTAATTTGTTACCAATTTGCCTAATTTGTTTTTTACTTAATTAACAAATATAAGGTTGAAATAAATTTATTTTCCATTTTTAATAATTAGCTTTCATGACCTTCTTGTCTTTTTTATTTCTTTAATTATCTTCTATTTAACGCCTTTTATTATTATTATTTTTTGAAATGATTTGAATCTATTTGTATTGATAAAATATAGAGTAAATTGACTACGATGGCACTTCTCCAACGTGCATAGGTCAATGTTCAATGTACTAGTATTATCCATAATTTGTTACCAATTTGCTTAATTTTTTTTTACTTAATTAACAAATATAAGGTTGAAATAAATTTCTTTTCCATTTTTAATAATTAGCTTTCATGACCTTCTTATCTTTTTTATTTCTTTAATTATCTTCTATTTAACGCCTTTTATTATTATTATTTTTTGAAATGATTTGAATCTATTTGTATTGATAAAACATAGAGTAAATTGACTACGATCAGTACGATGGCACTTCTCCAACGTGCATAGGTGATTATAATATTTTCTTGAGATGTTTGTCCCAAAGATATTTTTCGTCCCTGTTCATGATTTTTTTTGCCTTTCATTTTTTAGAGGTGGATTGGTAGAATAGAAAAACGTAGGTTTGCCAGGAAGGTACAACAAACAGGAGAAGTGACATTTTGTAGCTTCTTACGTGTGCAATTAATAGTATTTAAAAAAGCGCTAGACGCTAAGCGGACGGCGATCCTCAGTCTAACGCCTATAACGTTTAATCGGAGTCTAGACGATTTTGTAGATGAGTTATGCGGTTTTATAATAAAACTATATATATATATATATAATCTAATTATATATATTATAAAATATAACATAATAAAATAATCTTAAGAAACATCCATAAAACTAAAATAAACATAAATGTAGACTAAAGAATAAAAAATGGTACTGTTTTGAATTAAAAAAAAAAAGGCGGATTTAACCCGTCCAGCCTGCCTAGTGGTCGCCCAAACCGCCTAGTGGCCGCCCAAGCCGCCAAATGATCCATTCCGCCTAACACCACCGATTAATGTAAAATCCAAACGGTCTAAAGGCACCTAGCGCCTAAACGGCCGCCTAGACCGCTTTCTTGAACACCGGCAATTAATAGTTGATAGGTCAATTTTTTTGTAATTGTAAAATATTTGCTTCTTACGTGTTTTATATTTTTCTATTTTTTTATTTCACAAAAAAAAATTATACACAATTTTTAGTATACACATTACGTTATGTATGTGTACATTAGTGTATGTGGTCAATCCGGTTGGCAAATCACAATTTTGCGAGAGTAGACAAGGAAACGTTAATCCACGTACACGACGGAGATGTATGTATGTATGGACAACTTTTATATATATATATATATATATTATGTGTACACGAATTATGTTTCATTAAATGTAGCAAGAGTAACATGACCAGAAAGAGAAGTCTGATGAGAAAACAGATGTTGCACATGTAAAATATACACATTTGTATTGTACATGGACGATTTCACATTACCCTATACACCATTTTGAACACAGTCTCGTACACTGTCTTGTATACCGCCTCATACACCACTTCGCACATCATTTTGATATTACCTCGTACACCGCCACCGCTCTGTACAATATCTCGTACACCATCCTATACGCCATCTCTCTGTACACCATACCATATACTATGGTGCAGTGGCGGATCCAGGATTTTTTTTTACCTAGGTCGATAATTAAAAAAAAAAAAAAAAAAATATATATATATATATATATATATATCAAATTGTTAAATTGGAGACTCAAACCCTGGTTCATGGTGGGTCAATACATAAGAAATTACCAACTATGCTACAGAATCTTCTGCAATTTCTATGTACTAAATTGTATTTAAAGATATTACCCGGGTCAGGTGACCTACCATTCTCCTTACCGGGTCCGCCACTGCTATGGTGTACATCGTGTTGTCACCAATTTGCACTCACTAGCAAGTAGTGTTAACAAAATTAACAAACAAAACACATACCATTTAAACGATTAATCTCTTCTTTCTTTTCCATCTTCTTCGAAACCCTAAATTAACGTTTCTCACACAATCATAACTCGTTTGATATTTAGCACTATCGCGTTTTCTACATATACGGAGACCAAAATTACGAAATCGTGGTTTATTGAAAAAGTCAGTTTGTCGGAATATGTATATATCGCATCAAATTAATCGGCAGACATATCTTTCAGGCGCTGGAACTCATATATTTTTTCCATCTTCTCTCTGAATCGATTCCAGTAAACCCTAGCACGACAATTTGATATGAACAACGAACGATTCCTTCTATGAATTTGGAGAGAGAACGATTCATTTTATGAACTTGGAGAGAGAAACAATGCAATTTACCAATAAACGTTTTGGTTTCCAATGAAACATTTGCTAATAAAAATTGTTTATTATTTATTTATTTATTTACCATTATTTAAATGATACATTAGACGTAGGGGTAGAACTGTCATTATACTTTTTTGCAAATCTTTCATGTCTTGGAAAGCGATGCGACTCCATCAAACGTAGGGGTAGAACTGTCATTTTAAATTTGAAAGTGTTATGGATGTTAAGGGTTCAAAAAAGTGCTAAAAACACATACCAATTCTGGATTAAGTGTTATTCTGTCCAATTTCTTCTAAAATATATCCAACAAAGTATTCTAAAACATCCTTTATAAAAAGGCTCTTTTTGTTTTGACTTGAGAGTTGAAAAAAAACGGCCACGTAAATTCGTATGAGCATTTTGTAACTAACTTTCATACAAATAATCGAAAAACCATAATTGTAAACTTTAGACTCTAAACATAAACACAAACACACAAAAACAAACCAACATGGTGCATGCTTGCATATTAAACGTTAACATATCCATTATTCGTTTGAGCTTTCGATCAAGTTTCAAGCCACTTACTCCAGCCATGCCCTGTCCTATGCATACAAATCCAGATCGATGTGGTTTTATTGTATATGAAAACATTAATGTTGAGTGGATAGTGATACTTTAATGTAACAAAAGTGAAAAAATAACCAAGTGGTATTGGACTAGTGGTAGTCTCAAACGTGGAACTATCTAACCAATTTTATTTGGCTAGTCAAAATGGTGTTATGTTTTAAACCCACTAGAAAATCTGATGAGTAGACTACTCGACGGCTATACTCACCATAGGAAAATTAGCCGGATGGTAAAAAATCCAGATCATCCTTAGTTGTTAAAAAAGAAAAACAAAATGGAGAGTATAAAGCTAGTATAGTTTCTGATTATTTAATATTGAGTTTAAGAGGTAGTTTGTAAGTTATTATAAACAAAAATGGAGTAACAAACTCATATTTGTACTAATTATGAAATTGATCAACAATATTGCCAAAGCTCATGATGGTGTATCCATATGATCAACGTCATTCATTATAGTCAATTTAACTCTCTAAAAAAAAGATGGTCATTTTCAAAATTAGAAAAGAAGCATCTGAGAGATTTCTTTTAAATCACAACAAAGATCATAAAGATGATTGATAATGGTTTTAGATTTTCATATAGATGATGGATTCGGCATAATATGAAATTTCCTAAATAAATGCTCATAATTGCTAATATAACTCACTGCTATCATCTTCCTGTCGCACATGAGAATTTTTTGTTCAACTAAATTTAGGGGTGTGTAAATAGGTTTCAAATACGGGAGAGTATGCAAGTCAATAAATGCTATATTGATATACTATGTCTATGCAAGTAAACGGCTAATAAGAGCAGATAAGAGGTGAACAATGAATCTAATATGGTCTAGAGAAGCCTTGTGAGTAAGCTTTAATGCCTGAAGGAGTCCATCACCAAATTAACAACTTAAGTCCAAGGTTTTTCTCTTGCCACGTCTTCCTTAGCTTTCCAACTACACTGCAACAATTCTTGAGATTTTGCATGAGAAAAAGACGAAATTTGATTTGCGAGGATATTGATTATGCATAGATAAGAAGTTACCATCAGTCTTTAAAAGTGACTTTAGAAACATAAGAATAAGATAAAACAATTCACATACTTTTTCTCCATTTTTCCATCAAGCTAGGTATGCCATAAATTTTGGGATAGAATTCATAACTGTTTCATATGAAAAAAATTGGTTATTATCTTATTGCGAGAGATGCATTATGTTGACCTAATAGGAGAACAATATTATAAAATATGACGAGAACCTGCCAGCCAAAAAATATACCAATTTTACCATAAACCTATGCACTTTTTGTACATACTATCTTAGTTGGATCTAAACAAAAATGGATTATCCAAATCGTACAATAGTTAAATCATTCAAATGAGATATGCATTCCAGTAAATTTTCTCCATCTCTATCTTTTAATGAATTTTGCATCTTCATAACGCAGGATTGGCATATCCAAGCTTTTGATATAAGCCTGCATACATACGTTCTCATGAAAACCAACATACTCGATAAAACATCGAATTTTTTTTTTCGGCAAATTATTAATTTCCAGTTTTAGATATATCAAACTTCTCTTCCACATGAAATCATTTTTTTCCAATAGACATGTGTAATATTGCTAAGAAGCGTTTGAAAGACGCATTATTCTAAAGAAAATAACGATAACAATTCAAAACAAAAGTGATTTTGGCCCTAACACAAGCAGAAAATGTTAATAATATCTTTCCAGTACATTATCAACACAATAAATAGTGTTAGTAAAAGTCAAATGACTTAATCGCAATGATTTCATTCGATCATCTTGCTTTTATATATCTGATTCCTTATTTAGTTTACTTAACATTAACAGGCTGACTACTTAATTTAATCAATAGAGTAAAGCAGGCTGGCCAGTGATAAGCAGCTAGGCACATACATAAATATCCAACGAATTTAACTCCTTAGGGGATCAAGAAATATGGTAATATCATATTGAGTCACCTAAACCCATTTACTAATGAGAAACAATACCAGTAGCCTCTATGAACCAGCTGAATCACCAGAAAGACCTCACAAACAATCTTAAAAACGTAATATATGTTCTACAAATCATAATTTTTTCAAATACTAACAAAACCTAGCCAAATACGATAAGCAAGAATATTCAGATTAGCTTAAAAGGAAAAAAAAAGTTACAACAAAATGACGACACTTGATCTTCTACACATTAATAAACTTCAATATAAAGAGAGACAACAATCAATTCCGTTCTTTTTTAGTTAATCAATGGCCCGATCATTGTTGATTTACATGAATATCTCGAGAGACGAATATATTTAAGTTTAGGCCAAGTTAGAGATGTCTTTAATATTGGGATAAAAAATCTAAGAAACTTCAAATGGAAAATAAATTACTTACTTATTATAAGAGAACGAGTTAACGGATCATTACTTACCACAAACGCACCCATAGGTTTTTCCATTGTTAGAGCAAAATATAGCTTGTCACTGAACAAAAAAGTATGTCACGATACTGAAACATTGGATAATTAGTCCAAATGATCCTCATCTAATTTGGAAACTAATTAATAAGGAGAAAATATCGTAAAATTTGTCAGAAACATACAAATAGCAAACACCTATGCAACTATATCAACATGCACACATATAAAAGCGCATTACCATATCAAAATTTAAAAAATTTCACACTTTATGTATATATTCATTTATATTAGTTGTGACTCAAACTTAAATGAATTTATCTATATTATACATCATTTAAAGCAACCAAATAATACATGATTACATCATGCATACAATCATTCTCTTGAAGACTACTTAACATGATAAAACATGCAAAAATAATTTTAATCAAAGTATTTCCATGTATTTGCTTCAAAATCCACTGACACATGAAAATATGAAATATATGGTACGTTAATACCATATACTTATCACCATCAGTGGCGGACCCATAAAAAAATTTTAGAGAGGTCAAAATATATTTTAGTAAGGTTTTGTAAAGGAAACAAATTTAAAAAATGCAAATTGGTGTAAAAAATGCAAACACTTTCATTATTTTCGGGGTGTTAGGTGACTCCCCAAAACTCTACCTGGGCCCGCCACTTATCACCATATACTTATCCTCTCATCCAATGCTCCATTTTAAGAATTTTGAATCTTACAAATTTTTTTTATCCTTTTTGTATTTGACACAATATGATACATTGACTCTTCAAATCGGATAGAAAAGATATATGATCATGAGATAATGTATTATAAAAATAGAAAATACATATTAATCCATATCAATTCATTATGCTAATCTTATAAAATAGAGATATATATGGTGATTAAAATACTTTATATCGGATAGAAAGAACATTTAATTTTTGCTTAAGTAAACTTTCCCATAATGAGATGGATACTATTTTATATTTACGAGCATCATCTGCAGAATTTGGATGATATAATATTAGATTAATCTAATGAAAGAATGCAGTGTACATGTTATGTAATAGCATGCACATTAATAAAAAGATGGAACATATAATTAACATGATATGACTAGAAATAGCTAAGAATGGCACACTAGTTATAGTATCTCAAGTGCCTCAAATTTAATGTTGGAAAGCATATAAAACAACATAACTAGAATGTACAATCTTCTTTTATTTTATAGTCTCACCATGCATCTTGAGGTTTTTTTATTCATAATTTTGTTTTTTGAATCGTTTTATTATAGATCATAAGTTTCATAAACAAAACTTACAAAATCAAAATATTCGAACAATATTTTGTTTGATGAATCGCTACGTATCGTGGCTATTAGGTGGCACATTTTAGTGGCGTTTTTGTTTCTGAGTTTTCTCTAAATATATATCTCATAAATTAAAATTTGTGAAATATATATCTAAAAAATATTCTGATACACAAATGCCGTAAAATCGAGCGCCGTCTAACAATTAAGATAGCGATTGATGAAACAAAATCTCCTTGGAACATATTGATTTTATAAGCTGAAAAAGGTTGAAAGAAAAAATGAAAAAAAAAATTTCTAGAAAAAAGAAATTAGGACGAGAAAAAACGGCCACGTAAATTCATATGAGCATTTTGTAACTAACTTTCATACAAGTAATCGAAAAACCATAATTGTAAACTTTAGACTCTAAACATAAACACAAACACAGAAAAACAAACAAACATTATTAAAAGTTAACATATTAAAAGTTAACATATCCATTATTTGTTTGAGCTTTCATCAAATTTCAAGCCACTTACTCCAGCCATGCCCTGTCCTATGCATACAGATCCAGATCGATGTGGCTTTAATGTATATGAAAACATTAATGTTGAGTGGATAGTGATACTTTAATGCAATAAAAGTGAGAAAATAACCAAGTGGTATTGGACTAGTGGTATTTTCAAGCGTGGAATTATTTAACCACTTCCATTTGGCTAGTCAAAATGATGTTATGCTTTAAACCCACTAGAAAATCTGATGAGTAGACTACTCGACGGCTATACTCACCATAGGAAAATTAGCCGGATGGTAAAAAACCCAAATCATCCCTAATTGTTAAAAAAAGAAAAACAAAATCGAGAATATAAAGCTAGTATAGTTTCTGATTATTTAATATTGAGTTTAAAATGTAGTTTAGAAGTTATTATAAACAAAAATGGAGTAACAAACTCATGTACTAATTATGGAATTGATCAACAATATTGCCAAAGCTCGTGATGGTGTATCCGTATGGTCAACATCATTCATTATAGTCAATTTAACTCTCTAAGAAAAGATGATCATTTTCAAAATTACAAAAGAAGCATCTGATAGATTTATTTTAAATGACAACAAATATCATAAAGATGATTGATAATGGTTTTTGATTTTCATATAAATGATGGATTCAGCATAATATGAAGTTTCCTAAATAAATGCTCATAATTGCTAATATAACTCACTGCTATCATCTTCCTATCGTACATGGAAATTGTTTGTTCAACTAAATTTAGGGGTGTGTAAATAGGTTTCAAATACGAGAGAGTATGCAAGTCAATAAATGTTATATTGATATACTATGTCTATGCAAGTAAACGGCTAATAATAGCAAATAAGATATGAACAATGAATCTAAACATGGTCTAGAGAAGCCTTGTGGGTAATCTTTAATGCCTGAAGGAGTCCATCACCAAAATTCACAACTTAAGTCCAAGTTTCTTCTGTTCCCACGCCTTCCCTAGCTTTCCAACTACAGTGCAACAATTCTTGAGCTCACTACAGGAAAACAAGATAGAACCGACGAGCAAAACCGTCGGATATCTTTTGGAAAGAGGCATTTCCAAGGAAAATCAACGCGTCAAAGCCGTCGGATCCGTGTGATCGGAAAAAAAGATCCATCGGTTTTCCATCAGAAAATTCGACGATAAACCGAGGCTTTGTACCATCGGAAAATCCGATTGAAAACCGACAAATCTTTTGGTTGGAAAATCCGACGCTTATGTGTTCGTCGGAAAATCCAACAGAAAACCGACAACTATTTTGGTCAGAAAATCCGACGGAAAACCGACAGATCTTTTGGTTGGAAAATCCGACTGTTATGTACCCGTCGGAAAATCCAACGGAAAATCGACAACTAATTTGGTCGGAAAATCCGACGGTTAGCCGACGACCTTATCGATCGGATATTAAAACCGACGGTTATCCGACGGATCGACCAACGGCTTTGGTAAAATATATATTAATTATATTGAAATATAATAATTTAAAAATCAAAATTTAGATTAAAATGTAATTGAAATTAAATTATAATAATACCATTTAAATTAAAAATTGTCTCAAACTTTAATGAAATTTAGTTTTGAAAATATAAAAATATAAAGCCCATTTAACATAATCTCATATATCTAAAACTTATGTCCCGGGAAGTTCGACTCGAGAAACGCCTTCATCCTCGCAAAACTTGCTCGAATTTCTTCATTTTCCGTATCCTTCCTTTCTCGTTCTGCCCACTCCTCGTTGAGTCGTTCGGTCAACCTTTCGATTTCATCCACAAGATGCATAAAGCCGTAACTGATAGAAAAAGACGTCGCTTGGTCTCGATCCGGAAGTCAACCAACCCCAAACTTACACCCTTTTTTGATGGAACATGCTACAAAAAAAGAAAAAAGAATTAGTTTTGCAAACTTAGAAATTTAGGAGAAAAAAATAAATAAATTGAATACTTACGCTCATTACGATACGATTCATAGCGTCGCGGGGTAAGTCTTCCGCGTTTGACCCAGCTTGAGAGAGCTGAGTCAGATGGGTCTGACGATCTTCTTCAATCGCGTCGAGGGTCTCCTCAGCCAACTTATCTTGAACAACCATGGTCTTTCGATTCGTGTGCATGTCCCTCAGCAAGACGCCATAATGCGGTGGCACACCATCATTCGCGATTGTCTGCAAAAGACAAAACATAGGTTACTAGTATTAAAATGATAAGTTAAATATAACACTTATATGAAACAATAAATATTACCATAGCTCGCTCTCGGGTTTCGATCGTCTTCGGCCCACCGTTCTGAGTAGCGATTTCCTTCCCACCTCGGTTGCTCTTCCGGTTCTTTGAGTTTGTCTCTGATAGCGCATTTGTCTTGGGTTTCATCCAGTAACGTATGAGGCCCTCACAAACGTGCAGTGGTAGGTCTGTTGGCTTGTCTGCCGGGTTCTTTTGCCACTTCTGCTTCCACTCAAACTTATGGTTCTTGTATGACTCGCGAACCTGCTCTCTGAAACCCTTTCGAACCTGAGAGGTCAACGCTGGGTCCCACATGAACTGTTGCTGAAAATATATATATAACGAAAAAATTAATTATTAATATTAAATAATATGAAAAACACATATAAATACAAATGCTTGAAATAATATAACTTACCGAGAAAGTACGCAACCATTTTTCCATCTCGGTCTCGGGGATCTTAGAGGCCTGCTCGTACAGGTCTTCGAGCTGCGTCTTGAAAATAGAAAGAATTGCCTTACTAATTTTCCCGTCCGGATCACATCTAAAACTGGAAATATAAAAAATTAAAATTTTGAAAAATATCAAATTACGATATTTTGTAAACAAAGTAATAAAATTTGAATTTGTTATACTTACCAAATGTGCCCTCCATCTATCCGGGTAGGATGCAGCCGAATGCAATACTCACGTCCGGATAGTAAGACAATTTCTTCGAGTGACAACAAACGTCGATTAGCGGACGTCTGTTACTCCGGTCCCTCGGATCGAGAACCTCCTCTGATGGATCTAGTAGAATGAGACCTACAAAAAATATAAACATTACTAATATCAACTTCATCAAAAACAGATTGTAACATTCATATAAATCCATTAAAAAAAATTAAAATTTTATAACATGTAAAAAAATATTATATATATATATATTTAATGGGTTAATATTTTGTTAAAATATTAAAGTTTTTTAAAATAAATGAATTATAATTTAAAATAAACGAATTTAATGAGTTAATATTTGTTAAAATATTAATTTTAAAAAAAAATAAAGGAATTATAAAACTGTATATAAAACCAAGTTTTATATAAAACATTTGATAAACTAGATCGAAAAACGTTTTTATAAAACGTTATGAAATTAAATTCATAAAAAGGTTTTCTAACCAAAATTTTCATATAAATTAAATAAATATCTACAAATAATCAAACTAAAACTCTATAACTCATGTTAATCCATTCACAAACGTTTTTAAATCCATAAAATGTTGGCAATCCATCCGAAAAAAAATTCTAGATCTAAGAAACTCATATAAATCAAAATCCTAAATAATCAACAACCAAAAACTATCAAAATCATATAAATCTCAACCAAAAACGAATCTAATCCTTTTAAACTCAAATAAACCAAAAAATTTCATACACATATCTCTAAATCTATCAAACTAACCACAAAATTCCATCAAATCTCCCTAAACCTATCAAATATATAACTAAAAATGATCTAATCAAAGTACATGAGAGAGAAGAAGAGACTTACATGTTGAGTGGGCAAAGAGTGAGAGATTTAATCGGGAGAGAGGAGAGAATCGAGTGAGAAGTGAGAGAAAAAATGTCGGCAAAGTGAGAGGAAGAAGAGATCTAATCTATTTTTATTTTGGAGAAACCGACAGAATATCCGTCGGTTTACTAAAAAAAAAATTTCGCGGTTTTCGGTTTGCCGCGTTACGAAAACTAATAAAAATTGAGACGATAAATATTTTTTTTTTTAGTAAACCGACGGATTTTCGAATGACTGCGAATATTCTTTGCATGTCCTCTTATTGGATGGTCAACTTAAAAAGAATATACCCAACCAGTTGGTAATCCGTCAGATTTTTCCAATTTTCCAACGGATTTCTAACGGAATAAATGTTATTTTAGGGTTTAGGGTATAAAGTTTGCCTACTAATATGTTATATTAGCTTCCAAGTAGTCCATGGTGTCATACAATCAATTCATTCTCAAATTTACAAACTTTTAAATATTGTTGATATTACACATTATAATCTTTGTAAACATCTATTGAACTTATACGAAACATTGAGATAAAACGTTTATAGTATAAAGTTATGTCTGAACATGGGATTAGTGTTGTTATGACTTTGTAATAATAAAAACATATCATTTAAACTATGAAGACACTTTTTACAAGTGTCATTATCCTAAATCCTAAACCCTAAACTCCCAATCCGTTGGAAATTTGTCGGAAATTCCAACGGATTTGCGACGGATCCCAAATCCGTAGGTAATCCGTCGGAAATTACAACGGATTTCTGACGGATTTATAAAAATCAGTAAACCTTGTCATTACCGAATTACAAAAGCTTGGAAGATTTATATAAATTTCCGGAAATATGAATATTTTACAAAAGCTTGAAAGACTTCTAAAAAATTACAGAATATATATAAATAAACCGAAACATCCGGAAAGATTACATATTTAATTTACTCACTTATGGTAAACTATAATCTTAATCTGATGAGTAGTCTGAAGCCGCGGAATCAGAAACTTCATCAAATTCTCCTAACTCTTCCTCAGAATCGGGAAATACCTCCTCCTCCTCTAGTTCGATAGTTAAATCGACAACCAGCTCCACGTTGAGAGAGATCAATAGTACCTAATCCACCTTCTGCATCTTGTTGCAAAGGATCGTGCTCAGGTACCCCAACAAGCGTCCCGCTGGGATGAATTTGTGTGACTGTGATCCATGGGTCGGGAATAGACGTTGACACTGTAGGGGGCGAATGTAGCAAACCTGATCTGCCTGTGATGCTAGGACAAACGGATCATACTTCTCAAGATTCCTTCCAGAATGGACCCATGTAACACCAAATTCGTCATGTCGTACTCCATAGCCGTCTTCTGGGTTATACCAATCACAATTAAATGCAATGAACCTTAAGTCTAATGTGCCTGGGAAATGGACTTCTAATATCTCACGAAGTATGCCATAGTAAACCATGTCACTTGATTCCGATGAAACACCTGAATTAATTGTTGATCTGGTACTTCCTTCTTCAAACACCTTAACCTTATATCCACGTGTAAAATATGCCGGGTACGAATGTGCAACATATAGGGGGGGGGGGTTAGCAACTCTTCGAACCATGTGAGAAATGTCTGTCCTCTAGTCATCATGTCCTGAACCTGTGGTCATTGCATGAGTGAAGAACTTGTATAAATGATAAGGAAGATATGAAAATGAATTCATTAACTTACATAAGAACTAATCCATCCCGCAAATTCATTTTCCTTAAGCTCTTCAATTTGGTCCTCTGTTATCGCATGGTATTTGTGCCGTTGTATAGCTTTGTAAATCCTGATGTCATTAACCATTGTAAAAAAAATTATATACTTAAAAAAAATGTATATATCCAAAGATAGAAGTTAAATACCTCTCGTACTCCAAGACTTCTTCACAGTTTGTAAGGATATACAAGTGTAGATGACCTCGTTCCTCCTGTGTAAGCCTTCTCTTACGGCTTCTTCCACTAAGACGTCCAATTTGGGAGAATTCATTTGGGACATTAGCAGAGTAAGTTGGGGCTACGCCACCATCATTATTTCTCGTGGGTTTGCGACTCTTTGCTTGTCTTTCAAGTGGGAAGTAAAATCCGGCAAAGTTAGCACTTACTTCATTGATGTTTTGCGCAACGATAGAACCCTCGACTCTGCTCAAATTCTTCACCTTCTTCTTTAGATGGAACATATACCGCTCAAATGGATACATCCATTGGTAATGAACAGGCCCACCAAGTGCTGTTTCCCGAGGGAGATGAATCGGGAGATGCTCCATAATATCGAAGAAGGACGGTGGAAATATTTTCTCTAAATTGCAAAGGATCTCGGGTATCTTCTCTTCCAAATTCTGAATACCTTCTTCTGTAAGTGTTCTAGAACTTAAATCCCGAAAGAACGAAGCAATCCCTGCAATATAAAAAAATTGTGTTATCAAATGAATCACAAAGATTAAAGAACATGGACATAATAAGACAGAACATACAAAAGAAATAGAGAATATACCTGCGATGACTATGTGTACTTGTCTGGGTAAAAGTCCTTGAAAAGCGAATGGCAAGAGGCGTTGCATAACAACATGACAATCATGACTCTCCATCCCTGTGAATTTTCCTTCTCTTTTATCAACACAGTGCCGAAAATTTGACGCGTGTCCATCCGAAAATTTTATGCTGTTCAATATCCACTCGAAGAACTCTTGTTTTGCAAGCCCATCCAACCGGAAAGCAGGGATTGGAGCTTTCCCTCAGGAATTAACGTGAAGCTGCGTTCGAGAACAATGCTCCTCAATGTCCAACCTTGACTTCAAATTGTCCTTCGTCTTATTTTGCACATTGAGGATGGTGTTCATGATGTTATCGAAAAAATTCTTCTCAATGTGCATAACATCCAGATTATGCCTCAGAAGATGATCCTTCCAATAAGGCAAATCCCAAAATATACTCTGTTTGTGCCAGTTGTGGTACTCTCCAGCACCATCTACACGGACATGTCCATTACCACCACATTCAACAGTCCGATCCGCTCCAAACTCTTGTAACTGATCCAACATAAACTGGCCACCTAACACAGGTGGTGGACCATGTAAAACTTCTACATCCTTCCTGAACAGAGTGGTGCTCTGCCGTTAGGGATGATCATGGGGGAGAAATCGCCGATGGCAATCAAACCAACACGTCTTTCTTCCGTTCTTCAACTGGAATGCATCAGTGCTTTCTCCACAGGATGGACACGCCAGTTTCCCATGCGTTGACCATCTAGAAAGCATCCCGTAGGCCAGGAAGTCACTTATCGTCCACATTAAAACCGCATGCATATCAAATTTCTCCTTTACTGAGACATCCCACGTCTCAATGCCGTGGTGCCATAACATCCGCAACTCCTCAATCAATGGCTGTAGGAAAATATCAAGTGATTTCTTAGGATGGGATGGCCCGGGGATTAGGATACTCAGGACCCAAAAATCTCGCTTCATGCAAAGAGATGGTGGCAAATTGTAAGGTGTCACAATTACAGGCCATAATGAATATTGCCTCCCATGTTTTCCAAAAGGGTTGAAGCCATCAGTGCTCAATCCGAGGTATACATTCCCTCGTTCTGCCGCAAACGTGGGATAGACTGAATTAAAATGTTTCCATGCTTCTGCATCAGATGGATGCCCTATTTGTCCTTCCCTTCTATGCTCTGCATGCCATCTCATTGCAGTCGCAGTTCGCTCAGATTGGTATAACCGCTTTAACCTCGCTGTCAAAGGTAAGTACCACATCCGCTTAAACGGGTCTGGAACTCTTCCTCCTGTATCCTTATACCTAGGATGACCGCAAAATTGATAAGACAGAAGACCCTCAGTCTCTTTCCAATACAACATGCAGTTCCCCTCGCAAACATCTATCATCTGAAACGGCAAACCAAGACCAGCAACCAATTTTTGTATCTCATAGTACGAAGGTGGTGCAACATTATCTCGCGGCAAAAGACCTTTAACGAAATCCGTAATCACATCCACAACCTCCTCGCTCAGATTATAATTCGACTTGATGGTCATCAACTTTGTCGCGATTGACAATGGAGAATCACCCTCTCTACAACCTTCGTATAACGGCTGTTTAGCTGCATCCAACATATTAAAAAAGCTTCTATCATCTAAATTAGGCACATGTACCCTTTCAACATCCTCCCCGAATCCTGATAAATTTTTCCAAAATGCATCATTGACCATCTGCACCATACCTATGCTAGGAGGTTTCGTTGCCGTTTCTTCTATCATTCAGTTGCATAAAGTTCACTACAACTACCATAATCTACCATTTCCTCTGTTTCTCCATGTGAATACCAAATTTTGTAACCCGGCATAAATCCATGATTATACAAATGCCCATATACACCTTTATACGTTCATCTCCTACGATTCAAAGAATCCGTACAAGGACAAGGAAATTTACCACTTCGAATGACTTGCGGATTTTGCACAACAAATTCCATAAATTTCTTAATCCCAGCCTCGTACTCCCCTGTTACCAATCCGCTCGCTTGATCTCGCATCGGCTTGTCCATCCATGATCGAAAATAATTAAACGGATTTGAAGAAGAAGCCATATTTTACTCTCTCTCTTTTTTATAAAATGTTATTGCATAAGAATGAATGTGAGAGGATGTCTTATGTAGTGTATATACTAAAAAACCGACGGATTTTCAACGGATTTTCCGTATGATATTTAAATTTCAAACGGGTATAAACGCATCTATAAAATGGCTATGTCGGAATTATGAAACCGTCGGAAATAAACTGACGGATTTCCTATGGTTTTGAATTCTTCGGTTAAGGTCGGACAATCGTAGGAAATTCCAACGGATTTTTGCCGGTTGGTAATCCATCGGAAAAACCGATGGATATCCTACGGTATTTGATTTGTCGAAAACTCGTCAGAAATACGTCGAAATATTACCGACGGTTATATTCCATCGGATTTTGCCTTGGCTTTTGCATGAAAAAGAAGAAATTTAATTTGCGAGGATATTAATTATACATAGATAAGAAGTTACCATCAATCTTTAAAAGTGGCTTTAGAAACATAAGAAAGATACAACAATTCCATGCTTTTTCTCCATTTTTCCATCAAGCTAGGTATGCTATAAATTTTGGGATAAAATTCATAACTGTTTCATATGAAATATTAGTTATTGTCTTATTGCGAGAGATGCATTATTTTGACATAATGGGAGAACAATATTATAAAATATGATGAGCCAAAAAAATATACCATTTTTTACCACAAACCCATGCACTTTTTGTACATTCTATCTTAGTTGGATCCAAACAAAATTGGATTATCCAAATCGTACAATAGTTAAATCATTCAAATGAGATATGCATTCAAGTAAATTTTCTCCATCTCTATCTTTTAATGAACTATGCATCTTCATAACGCAAGATTTGCAGTTCCAAGCTTTTGATATAAGCCTATATAGATACGTTCTCATCAGAACCAACATACTTGATAAAACATCCAAAAGTTTTTTTTTGGGCAAATTCTTTCCATTTCTAGATATATCAAACCTCTTCCACATGAAATTTTTTTTTTTCCAACAGACATGTGAGAATATTGTTAAGAAGTGTTTGACAGACGCATTATTCTAAGGAAAATAACGATAACAATTCAAAACAAAAGTGATTTTGGCCCTAACGCTAGAAGCAAATGTTTATAATATATTTCCAGTACATTATCAACACAATAAATAGTGTTAGTAATTATTTTGCAGATGGGTGATTTAAGGAATGAGTATACAAGTTTTCTATCCGCCTCCGGTACACCTGTACCGCGACGTAACGGATCTCACTCACGACACGGAGGTCTTAGTACATCGACTTTTCATATCCCGGAATTTGTTCCGGAGATGCAGTCGTTTCAGCATGCTCCACCACCAGATGAGCCGTCCGGAGCTCCAGACTTCCAGCATATGATGCTGGAGAAACTTCTCATTATTCCTGCACGAAGTGTACTACCGAGATTGAATCCGCATCTTTCGCCTAACACTACATGGTAAATATTTTTTTTAATTAATTAATTAATAAATAATTAACTTTTTAATATTGTTTATCACTAATTTTTTCATTTTTTATTTTCAGGTTCTCGAAAAATGAAGTGGGAAGGCTGTTAGGAAGTTGATCGAGTGGGATTTCAAAGCCCCGCACCCGAATTGGAGCAAGGTTCCTCAAGAAACGAGGGATAGGTGGTTTCACACTTTTGCGGTAATTTTATTTTTAATGTTATTTTCTATTACTAATTTAATTTATAATTCAACATAATTTTAATTATACTAGTTTTAAAAAAAAATTATAGCAAAAATACAACTGGAATCCCGAGATCACGATACTGGTCCGTAAATATTTCGATGACAAGGTGATGCATTGCGTTGTCGATCAGGTCGGCCGATGGAAAAGAAAACGGAAGCATGACCCCCAGCATACCATGCCGGAGTGGTTCAACCCGGCAGTTTGGGAGGGTCTCATCAACTACTGGCAGTTGGAGACTTCCAAAGATACGAGCAACAAATTTTAGACCGCCCGTTACACCAAACACTACAAGAAAACAGGGAGTTTGTCACTACAAAAATGCGACTACATATGTCGTCACAAAAATTTACGACTTAAAAACAACTATTTTGCGACTAGATTCAGACTCCGTTAAACTCGTCGCAAATTAGTTTGTAAAATGCGACCGGAATAAATAATGGGAATGTAGTCGCATATTTGCCATGAATAAGCGACCGAGTTGAGACTTATTATAGTAGTCACAAAATGGTCATAAATTAACAAAGACATTGTGGCTACTAAAAAGTCACAAAGCTGTGTCTCAAAGTTGTCGGTAACAAAGCCACGTTTTTGCAACGAAAATTGTAATAAGAAAAATGTGTCTATTTTTTCGGTAGGTAGACCACATGTTTCTTGCGGAAGGTAGGTGTACCTAAATTGTTTCCCACCACAGTTGTGGTCGCAAATTAGTCACATATTGGTTGGAAAGTTGTGGCAAAAATTTTCTATATATAAAATCCATCGAATTCTTTCATTAGCACCACCATTTCATTTACCACTTTTTGATATCAATTTTACAGGGAGAAAAAATATGGTGGACAATTACAATTATTGGAATACTAGATGGTGGATGTACAACCGAATCGATGAACAGACGAATAATATCTCGGTAGAGTTTCGAACGGGGGTTGAAGGATTCCTGGAGTTTGCTAGTAATCAGCCATTCGCTCAGGATAATAGGGGTAAGTTTTGCTGTCCTTGTATGAGTTGTCAAAATGAAAAAGTTCATACGGGGCGTAAAATTTCGAACCATCTATATAGTAGAGGATTTATGCCAGGATATTTTATTTGGTACAAGCATGGAGAACAACTAAATGTTGATTTAGGAACGAGTCATGGTAACACAAATCAAAGTAGTACTGGAAATCAAGGAGAATTCTTTAGAGAAGGAGAAAGATATGTAGATATGGTGAATGATGCATTTTGTGAAACCAGTACTTCTGATAATATTTATCATGAAGACCATGATTATCAAGATGCTGTGGGACCTGACCCTGACGCCAAAATTATACGACATGCTAGAAGCTGCGAAAACTCCTTTGTATGATGGTTGTCGAGAAGCTCACTCGCAATTATCTTTAGCTTCTGACTTCATGAACATTAAGGCGGGATTCGAAATGTCTGAAATGTGTGTGGACCTTTGGGCTGAATTGTTTACAGAGTACTTGCCAGAAGGAAATCAGGCAACTGGTTCATACTACGAGACTGAAAAATTGATGCGAAATCTAGGCCTCCCATTTCATACAATTGATGTGTGCATTGAAAATTGTATGATCTTCTGGAAAGAAGATGAAAAGTGGGATAAGTGCAAATTTTGCAGGGCACCAAGATATAAACCTAGCGAGGGACGTACCAAAATACCATTCAGTCGTATGTGGTATTTACCCATTAGTAACAGACTAAAGAGAATGTATCAGAGCGACAAGACTGCTGCGGCAATGAGATGGCATGCTGAGCACGAATCTGAGGAGGGAGAGATGTGTCATCCATCTGATGCAGTGGATTGGAAAAATTTCAAACAACTGCATCCACGATTTGTTGATAAAACACGGAACGTTTATCTTGGCTTGTGTACTGATGGGTTCAATCCATTCGGAATGTCTAAAAATCATTCGTTATGGCCTGTGATTTTGACTCCTTATAACTTACCCCTAGGTATGTGTATGAAGAGAGAGTATTTGTTTCTGAAAATTTTAAATTCCGGGCCGAAGCATCCGCGGGCTAGTCTTGATATCTTTCTCCGACCACTCATTGATGAGTTAAAGGAATTGTGGTCTACTGGAGTCGAGGCATTTGATGTGTCCATGAACGAGAAGTTTAATCTAAAAGCAGTACTTTTGTGGATGATTAGCGACTTTTCAGCATATGGGATGTTGTCAGGATGGACTACACATGGGAGATTATCATGTCCCATTTGCATGGACGAGACGAAGGCTTTTCAACTGCTAAATGGTAGGAAGACATGTTGGTTTGACTACCACAAGAGGTATCTTCGTCATCGTCATCCATTACGGAAGAATAAAAAAAACTTTTTAAAGGGAAAACAAGCTGTAGATGACTACCCACCTCAATCTTTGACCGGTGAACAAGTTTTATACGAACGTATACGGCATGTTAATCCACCAAAACATCTGATTGTGGCGGAAACGGTCACGAAGTTAAGAAAGACGGATATGGGAAGTGGCATCACTGGCAAAAAGAGAGCATATTTTGGGAACTGCCATACTGGACCGACCTCAACCTACGACACAACCTTGATGTTATGCACATAGAGAATTTTTTTTCGATAACATCATGTATACTTTGATGAACGTCACCGGCAAAACAAAAGATACAATTAAGTCAGGATTGGATATAGCAAGATTTTGTTCTCGAAAAGAACTGCACGTTGATGATCAAGGAAGAGCCCCGTTTCCGATATTCAGATTGACACCACAAGCAAAAAGAAGCCTACTGGAATGTGTTAAATATGATGTTAAATTCCCAGACGGATATGCATCAGACTTATCGGTATGTGCGGACATTGATGGAGGAAAGTTTTCAGGCATGAAGAGTCATGACTGCCATGTTTTTATGGAGCGCCTACTTCCGTTTGTTTTTGCAGAACTCTTACCGCATAATGTTCACCTCGCACTATCAGGTAATAATATCTACATACAAGCACAAAATGGTGATTACCAAATATCTTGTTATCACTAAATAAATCATTTGAACTTTGAATAAATATCGTAGGGATTGGAAGATTTTTTCGCGACTTATGTTCCAGATCATTGCAAGAAAGCCAAGTTCGAACTCTGAAGGATAATATTGTCATCATTTTGTGCAATCTAGAAAAGATCTTTCCACCTTCTTTTTTCGATGTGATGGAGCACCTACCTGTACATCTTCCATATGAAGCTGAATTAGGCGGTCCTGTGCAATATAGGTGGATGTATCCATTTGAAAGGTTTTTCAAACATTTGAAAGGGAAGGCAAAATACAAAAGATATGCGGCAGGATCGATTGTTCAATCATACTTGAATGACGAGATATCGTATTTTGTAGAGCATTACTTTGTTGCCCAGATAAGCACAAAAGCAAGGTTAATATTAGGTTTTTATACATATATAATAATTTAACACAATTTGGTGATATGTTTAACTGTTTTATTTTTATTGTAACTATTGTCTTTGGCATATCCACTAGATTCGATGAAGGTGAAGTTCATGTATATCATGTTTCTGGAGTACCCGATATATTTACTCATGTGGGTCGTCCAAGTGGCAAAAACAAGGAAATATGGTTTTCAGAGAGAGATTATCAATGCGCACATGCATATGTTTTGCGTAACTGTGAATATTTTAGGCCATTAGAGAGGTACGGTGTACTATGCTAATCTAAATATTTTAAAGGTGCACAATATATCTCGTGCTTAATAGGTTTCCCAAATTTTCATGTATTTACAGCTTGCATGAAGAAGAGATTCGATATTTATTTCCAGAGCTATCAGATGTTGAGGTATCGGCCAAAAGAGACGAAGATTTTCCTTCTTGGGTTAAAGCATATGTATGTCTTTCAATTTCGTGTAATTGTTATAATTTTGGTGTGTATCTTATATATTTATAGTTAACTACTTTCTTCAATCATCTTACTGCAGGTGTTCAAATATTCAAGAAACGTAAGCACTGATGAAGCATTTCCTATATGGGTTCAAGAGCTCGTGCAAGGTCCTAAAAATAATGGGATTTCGTGGCCTATGTATTTCACAAGAGGTTATTTGTTTCATACGCACGAATACGGACAAAGAAGAGAAACAATGAACTACGGGATATGCGTTCGTGGACAAAATTATTGCGATGCATCTGATGAAGATGATTTTTATGGCAATCTAACAGATATCATACAACTTGAGTACCAAGGATTGGTGAACCTTAAGACCACTCTTTTTAAATGTCAATGGTATGATCCTACGATTGGTAGAGGAACTCGACGAACCGATGGGAGCGTTGTTGACGTACTCTCAACTGGAAAATATCCTAAATATGAGCCATTTATTCTAGGTACGTTATTTCCCATTTTGTACCTTATATTTTTTTAACCTATGTGACACTTGGTTATACTTATATATAACTGGACAACAATTTCAGGTTCTCAGGCGGATCAAGTTTGTTATATTCCATACCCATCTACTAAAAAATCGAGAGAGTTGTGGCTTAGTGTCATCAAAGTCAATCCAAGATCAAATATCGTGGGACAGTATAAAGATAAAGCACCAGTTCTTTTGCAACAAGAGAATGACGATGATGTGACTACGGTCGAAGAAATCCCAGTAGATCGTTTGGTTGACGAAGCGAACCTAATTGAATATATCGATTTTGAGGCCGGAGACGCCAAAACGAATGATGAATTTCAGTGTAATATCTCATCTTCCGATGACGATGAAGAAGAAACCGAAGAATAATGTATTCATAAACATATGTATTTTGTTTGATTTAAAATAATAAACATATTTAAATGAAAATTTCTTACATATGCTTTAAATGAAAATATAAATAATATATTAAAATGTTCGAATTTGCGACTAAAATGTGATGCAAGCATAACTTTTGCAATATCTGTGCAACTACATTTGATGAATTTTGCCACTTATTTGTGACCAATAGTACAAAATTTCATATTATTTTCATATTTTGTAAAAATTCTAATATTCATATTTGTACTTCTACATTTTCCTTATGTACAAGAATAAAACATATGTAGTTTGTTTGATTTAAATTAATAATAATATTTAAATGAAAATTTCTTACATATGCTTTAAATGAAAATATAAATAGTATATTTAAATGTTTGAATATGCGACGATTTTGTGACGGAAGCAGAATGTTTGCAACCACAAAGTGACTATGTTTTCGAAATATATATTATTTCTTTAGAGGAAGTACTGAATGATACATATGTCCCAATGGCAACTGAGATGAATAGCACACTTAGCAAAACCCAGGTTTGAATCTACCGACATACTTTTTATATTTTAATGCCCCATTTGCAAGCGCAATGTGACGAATGCACAAACTTGCAACAAAAATGCTACTACATTTGATGAGTTTTGCCACTTAATTGTAACTACTAGTACACAATTTCTTATTATTTTCATATTTTGTAAAATTTCCAATACACTTATTTGTACTTCTATGTTTTATCTATGTACAAAAATCAAACATATGTTTCAGTTTTAGAATTAATTTGAATAATCCTTTAAACCTATGTTATCTAAAACATTAGAAACCATTACATACATTACCATAACACTTTCATATTATATCTTGAAAGTAATTATGAGTGGACAATAAATAACACTTTCATATTACACCAATTATAACATACAAAGCTACGTACTTGTTGTAGCACAAATGAGTTTAAAATTAGAGAATATATAAACAGATGATTTTTAGGGTTTAGGGTATAGGAAGCCACAATATTGCAACGACAAAGTGACTATTTTCATTGTCGTCGTCTTAACCGAGTCGCTATATTGCAAAGCCAATATGTTTTACATTTTCAGAAAAATCTTGCAAATATTTTCGAAATTATAACATGCAAATTTTGAAGAAAAGTTTGTTTACCACGCCAAATTTTACAGCGATAATTTAGTAGTTTATTGTGACTTTCAAATATTTTGGTTTTACCACATTTTTTTTACTCTGAAATATTTTTGGTTTTACCGCATTTTTAGTCTGAATATTTAGGTTTTACCGCTTTTTTTTTCATGTGACATTGTCGTCGCATTTTTTGCGACTAAGTTGCAACTTTGTTTTTCTTTATAAGAATAAATTAGTATTTTTGTTTTATTTTTTCCCTAAATGCTTCAAATTACCGACTGCATCATGAAATAGAAGAATTTCAGCCATTATTTACTCCACCCATTCACCTTCTTCTATCATGCAACTCTCTGTCGACCAAAATCCTTTGTCTCCTCTAAAATTTTCTTTCGATTTATGTTTTCTTTTGTGCTTCGATTTAGGTTTGGATAATTAGCAAAATCTCTTTCAATTTCTAGTATAAACCCTAATTACTCTCAATGACACAAAGGGGAAAATCACAGAGAAGTCGTGGCGGAGGTCGTGGCAGAGGCCATTTGTCATCGTCGACATCATCTACACCATCGGCATCTGATTCTCACAACTCTGTCAATCTTAGGCCTCTTCCCGCACAATACACCTTCACACAGCACACGATACCCGAAACTCATGCTCCACCGTCTCAACCTCCACCACCGCTGCATGTCCCGTCTCAACCTCCTTCACCGCCGGAGCAACTTTCTAATCGCAATCACCCACCGCAGGATGAGCAAGCGGACCATAAGCCTGCGCCTAATAATGACCAAGCAGATCAAATCCCTTTGGAAGTGTTACTCACAATGCCTGGCCGTGAGCTCTATTTGAAGACGTTATCCATTTTTTGTCCTAAATTTAGATTAGATTTGTTAAAAAAATTAAACAACTAATGCGGAAACCATCTTTGTAGGTTTGATCGAGATGATAAGCTTTTAGTTAAAAAGATTGGAAAGATTTTGGAAGACAAATTCGATGGAGCTTACTACAACTGGTCCGTTACGCCTACACATGTACAAGATCGTTATTTCATTTTCCTTTCTTTTTTGACAGGACATAGTTTGACTTGCGCAAATTGGTTGCTGGTTTTTCCCAACGAACGTATAAGGCTCATTTGGTTTATGTTACATGAATGACTGTGTTTTAACTCGAATCTTCTCTTCGAAACATGTTTCTTTCATTTTGTTTCGGTCTCAGCTTTAAGATTGTTATGTTTGATACTCAGATTTTGGACAGTTCTTCTCTGGTTTTTACATATGTTTCATGCTCAGTTTGTGTTTACACTGAATCATTGTTTGGCTTGACTGTTACAATCACAAAGGAGTCAGTTTAGTGTCTGATTCTATCTTCTCTATGACATTGCAATGCATTTATACAATTCGTCTGTCTGATTTGATATATTTTCACATGTTTGTAGCACCAATTTACGTGGAATCCTATGATCACACCTTTGGTTCGAGAAGAATTTGATGCTATTGCTACAAGGCGGCTAAGAGGGCTGGTTAACTACGTAAAGACCAACAGAAAGCGACCTAGATGGATCAATGATACCTTGTGGACAGAAATGGATAAATATTGGGAGACTAATGATGCCAAGGAGAGGAGCAGCAAGGCATCCAACTCTCGGAACTCAGATCGTGGTGGACTAGGTATACACAGACATGTGGCTGGACCTAATTCTTTCTTGCACATTCAGCGACAAATGCTTTGTACAATACCTCTCTTGTACTTCTTATTATTTGGTAGTTCTTTTAACATTGAATTTTTCATCATCTTATGTGCAGCCATAGTAAAAAATGTGTCAGAGATTCACCCTCCAAACATTAAAAGATTAGATTTCATATACGATGTTTATATGTTTGTCACCGTGTTTCTTTATTATAGGAGATAGAACTTGACAGACCAGTTGCCATTGGAGAAGTTTTCATAAGGACACATACAAGAAAAGACGGAACTTATGTTGATGGAAAGGCGAAGCAGATTGGAGAGAGTTACACGCAGAAGTTACAAGCAAAGCTATCTAAGATTGAGCTCTATCCTTCGATGAGCTCATATGGTATTTCTCAGCCTCCACAACTCACCCCGGATGAGATGAACCAAATATTCATCGACTCAACCATTGAAGATGAACGAGGACATCTCTATGGACTTGGAAGACTTTCATGTATTCACGGAAAAGAAAACGAGAAGACTAGTTGGTGGAGCAGCTCCTCGACAATCACCACATTGCAAGAAAAACTAGAAGCAGCTCAACGGAAGATTGAAGAACAAGCAGCAGAAAACAAACGACGTGATGCCGAGATAGCTCGCCGAGATGCCGAGCATCGAGAGAACACAAGCCGGATGGAGATGGTCTTCACATACCTTAAGGAAAGAGATCCGGGTTTAGAAGCATTGTTGATGTCGCAAACACCTCAACCTTCACCGGTAACGGAATCTTCCGAACCATGATCCGCTAGATCTTCTTAGTATATCTTAGAATTTTTTTGTATTTTGGCTAAATCTTAGAAATGTTTGAATTTTGGTTAATGGAACTATAACTTTTGTTAGTTTTATTTCATCTTTTGTATAAAAGCTTTGAAGCATAATTAATATAAGTAAATTATTTATTTTTTGTAAATTTTATTTACTAATTATTTGTTTAAACTATTTTTTATTTTTTATTTATAAAAAATCATATTTATTTATTACTCTAACATTGTTGCAATTCTGTGGCAAAAAATATCCCACCATTTTACGACGACATCTATAACTGTCGTCTTTAATTAGTTGCAAATATTAGCCACAAATATGCGACTATACTTTGTGACTGTCTTTAAGTCTTAACATCGTTGCAATAATTTACGACTATATTGCAACCAAATAAAGACTGCACATAGAGTTCCAATGTTGTTGCAAGTTTATAGCGACCACATACCAACTAACTTTCACACGAAATAGCGACCACGTAATGATGTCACACATAATTTGCGAACATATTTGTCGTCGCAAAATGTAGTTGCAAATTTACAACTGTTTGGAGTAGTCGTAAAATAGTTGTATAGTACCAACGAATTTGCGACGATAAAATTTAGCGACGCGCAGATTGCGACGACTTATTGTCGTCCCAAAGTAGTTTTAAATATATCAAATTACGACTACATTGCCACTTAACTTGTAGTTGCAAACGCCCTATTTTCTTGTAGTGAAAGTCGACGGGGAAGAGATCTCGAAGCATGTATCGAACCAGTTGTCTTTTCTGGAACAAGCGCGCCGTATTGTAAGTTGATTTCAATTTATATAGTTATAATTTTAAAATAATTTTAAGTCACAGCATTGTATGAATTAACATAATTTTACCATTTTTCAGGCACAAGAGAAAGGTGTTCCCTCCGGCTACTATGCCCAAGCTCTGGGAGAAGACCCACTGACGCAAGGACGGGACGTGGGTTGATCGATGGGTGGAGCAGCTTTACGACGATGTGATTGTCCGAGTTGAAGAAATCACATCGTAGCCCTCTCCCGATGGTCAACCCACTCAGGTGACCCTAGTAGACGTAAACCGCATCGCTTCTCAGGTAACACAATTCTCAAACAAACTTTAAATACTAATTTATTACATATATATTGTTTAATCACTAATTTTTTCTCTATTCAATTTTAAATTACAGCTTGCTCCCCGTAACAGAAAAGGGAAGCTTGCTTTCATGGGATCGATTCCGACGGATACCGAGGGAATTCTTTATTGCCCGGTTTCGACCTACGCTTCTGATCCGCTTAAAGATCAAAAGCTAGCGAATGCGGAACAGGAGATCAGATCGCTCAAGGAGGACTAAAGATCGATGAGGGAGGAGAAGAACGCCTTCAATTTGATGTTTGAGTTGCTTGGGGATACGAATCTCGCGATTCGTGAGATGATGAAGAAGAAGAAGGAAGTCGCAGCTGCAGCTGCAGGAACATACCGCGATGGTACATCGGATTATGAAGCTATCGAATAAATAGTTTTTATTTTATTTTATTTTCGTTGTAAAAATACTTGGTTTGATGTATAATATTAATTAAAATTAAATTAATTTTTTATTTTTTTAATTTATTTACGAAAAATAAAAAAAAAACAATTTTTAATAAACTAAATTAAATAATTTTGCGAGGCATTTGCGACTACCACTGCCATGCAAAATTGTCGCAAAACCTACTCGCAAATGCCTAGCAAATTTTCCACGCAAATGCCTAGCAAATTCACAGACGCAAATGCCTTGCAAAATTGTAGTCGAAACAAAGCCGCAAATCAGATCCACGCAAACGCCTCATAAAAGTGACGTCCTCGCAACTTGGTCGCAAATATTTTGCGAAGATTTTGCGATGAATTTTCTCACCTCGCAAATTTGCGACGCTGTTGCGGGGATTTTACATTTGCGGCCAGCTAGTTGCGACGATACTGATTACGTCGCAAATGCCTCGCAATTTTCCATTTGGGAGGCATTTGCGACCAAACGAAGAATCGCAAATAGGCTTGTATGTAGTGTAAAAGTCAAATGACTTAATTGCAATGATTTCATTCGATCATCTTGCTTTTATATATATCTGATTCCTTATTTAGATTACTTAACATTAGCAGGCTAGCTACTTAATTTAATCAATAGAGTAAAGCAGACTAACTAGTGATAAGCAGCTAGGTACATACTAACATACATAAATATCCAACAGATTAAACTCCTTAGGGGATCTAGAAATGTGGTAATATCATATTAAGTTACCTAAACCCCTTTACTAATGAGAAACAATACCATTAGCCTCCATGAACAACCTGAATCACCGGAAATACCTCACAAACAACTTTGAATGACGTAATATGTGTTCTACAAATCATAATGTTTTTTCAAAAACTAACAAAATCTAGCCAAATACGATAAGCAAGAAGATTCGGATTGGCTTAAAAGGAAAAAAAAAGTTACAATAAAATGACAGAATTTGATCTTCTACACGTTAATAAACTTCAATATAAAGATAGACAACAATCAATTCCGTTCATTTTTAGTTAATCAATGGTCCGTCCATTGTTGATTTACATAAATATTCCGAGAAAATAAATACATTTAACTTTAGGCCAAGTTAGAGATGTCTTGAATATTTAGATAAAAAAATCTAAGAAACTTCAAATGGAAAATAAATTACTTACTTATTATAAGAGAATGAGTTAACAATAATTACTTACCACAAATGCACCCATATGTTTTTCCATTGTTAGAGCAAAATATAGCTTGTGAGTGAACAAAAAA